>PVHY01003543.1:36138-106473 GCA_004024945.1 Uropsilus gracilis | reverse complement strand
CATAATTTTAGAAAGATCCTGTAGAGCAGTGTTTTCTAGGGTTGTTCTCTGGGCTAGTAGCAACAGCATCACCTGGAAACTTGGTAGAAATACATATTCTCAGACCCCAATCATGTCCGATTGACTCAGAAACTCTGGGGTGGGGCTCAGCCATCTGTGCTTTAACAAACCTTCCTGACGATACTGATGCTCACGAAAGTTTGAGGACCAGTGCTGCTCTCGGGCTTTCCTGTTGCTATGATACCCAAATGTCTCCACTGTCTCAGAAGTGCAAAGTCATAGAGGCTGCTAGAAAAATGAGTGCTGGAAAAATCAGTTTTACTCTATTAACAACAATTTGGGACAGGATCTTTCATTAATACAGGCCCGGCACCCATCTTGGACAACACTCAGGTACTGTTCATCAGTAGGTGATTTGGAAATATAAGTGTCAATGTAGTGCTGACCTAGGTCACTCCATCTTTCCATTTTCTTACCAAAGAAACAGATGGTTTTGTTCTTTCATTGAATATTTGCTGAGTACGTGCTCTGGGCAAAGCCTTGTGCCAGGTTTTGGGGATTCAAAAGAATCCCATCTCATTCCTCTGCTCTGAAATGACTCATGGTCTAGTAGAGCCTTTGGAGAAGCTGTCAATTACTCTTCATCTTCTGAGGAGGGAGCAGCAGAGAGAGTATGAGAGCACTTCATCTAGATTAGGAGTCAGTAGGTGCTTCCTCAGCAAGGTCTACAGTGACCACAAGGAGGGGAGTGGGGTGAAAATACTGTGCTGAGGGGCAGGGAGAAGAGCATAGTTGAGGGCCAGCCAGGTAGAGGGAAGAGTGTGGGTGAAGGTCTAGAAGTTAGAGACAGGATAGCCCACCCAGTTACCACAAACAACTCAACTATGGCTGTGCATAGGGGAGTGGTGAGCAGTGAGAGTCAGGGGGTAGGCAGTGGCCAGAGTTGGTTTGAATTAGGGGTGAATGCTCACTGCTAATGTAGAAGTCCTAGCTAACCCTCACAAGCCTCCCTGACCCAGCAGACTGTATTTACAAATAGGGCCTTTGAAAGGTAATTAAGGTTAAATGAGATCATAAGGCTGGGACTCTAATGCAACAGGATTGCTGTCCAAACAAGAAGAGGAAGGCAGAGCACAAAGGAGTCCATGGTATGCACAGAGAAAAAGACCATGGGAAGATACAGTAAGAGGGTAGTCCTCAGTGTAAGGGTAAGAGGCCTGAGGAGAAGAAAAACCTGTTGGGACTTTGATCTTGAACCTCAAGATCAAGAATTATGAGCATGATGAGAAATAAATTTCTCTTGTTAAAGCCACCAAGCTGTCGTATTTTGTTTTGGTAACCCTAGAAGACTAACCCACCAAGTAAGGGAGAGTATTATGTCTGGTCTTATTTCCATGACTGAGAAAACATGAAAGAGCGTCAAGTCATGGTGAGACATATGTATATGGGGTTGCTGAGGGATCTTACTGGCTGCTGTTGAAACCGTATTGGAGGAGGAGGTGAGATGGGAGGCACACCCCATTTTGGAGGTTTGGAGGTTCCTGCAGTGTTCGGGTGGGAGATGATGATAGCCTGAATTAAAATGGCAGCAGTGGGATGAAAAGTAGATGGATTTGAGACAGGGTGAGGATTTCAAGGCAAAGGTGCCAGCATATTTGTGTGTGTGTGTTTGTGTGTTCATGGGTGTGTATGTGTGTGTGTGTGATGGTATTGCTTTGTGTCAGTGATATGCCAGACACTGGGGACATATAGGTCAATCAAACATGGCTCTACCTTAGTTCCTTTTTGGATGCAGGAGTTAGCCCAATGGCTGCCCTTGACAGCTACTATTTACCATAGGCACTCTTCAGAGAACTATGCCACATGTGCTTTCCACCCCACCGTTCACCTATGCTGTCCTTTATTTCTCTTCTCTTAGGCTAGGCAAGGAAAAAAATCTCTGTCTCATTGTTGGTCAAAATATTAGCAGCAATGTAGCTACTTGACCCTTGGACTTGAATGAAAGCCCAAGGAAAGCTTTGTTTTTCTCATTGGATCAGAAAGTCTGAAAACAGAACATGAACCGTGATTGTCATTCTGAGGCCTGCTATTTCCCTGGCTGGAGGAAGCCTGACCCTCAGTAATGAGGTGCACAAAGTCTGAGACAAGGCCCTCCCTCTACGTCTGTCTCTTAATGGGGGGCACCTGGTGATGTACAGAAGACAGAGGTTGTCTTTGACCTCCCCTCATGCGCCTTTTGGGGCTCTTTGCCTCCTGTCTTTATGTGTCTTTCCCAGACGCCCGGCAACCTCATTCTGTCCCCTTGTCTCTATGTGCCCTCAACTTCCACCTAGGCTGGCCTTCTCTGGTCAGTACCATATGCCTCTGGGCAGCTAGGAATTTGAATGCTAATGGAGTATAAAGCCGAGCTTGTGTTATGCATGTTCTACAGAGCCTTTCAGACTGAGGCCATTGGATAAACATTAAACACCAGCCTTAACAGCTCCCAGAGCAGTGTGCTGTGATGTGTTCCCCAGCACGTCTGTCTGAGGCCTTTGCATGTCAGTACCCTGCTGATGAGAGGGAGAAGGAGTGGGCTCCTGGGGAGGCCCCAGCTCCTCCTCGGCCACGTGACTCAACCTTGGCCCTCTAGCTACGCATCTCACTCTTACAGAGCTGTCCGCCTGCACTGGTCCCGTGGAGCACAGTCCCCCAGGAAATAAGCTGAGGCTGGCTGAGGAAGAGGAAATGAATTTATTTCAGTACAACACTCCTATTTTGATCAAGTCTGAAGTCAGTGACCCAGAAAAAACAAAGCTGGCAGAAATGACATTCTCATTATCCCCACTCTGAGAGCTGAGGCCAGGGCGGAGGTCAGGGGTGGCACACACCTGGCAGGAGCCTTACAAGGACGTGCTTGGGTTTCTGTTCTCGACTGTCAAGGCTGTCTCTGAGATAAAGGCTGCCAGTTGAAAGATAAGCTGTTAACTTCTCCAACTCACCCAACCTGATTTAAGCCAATACCATTGGTGTCATGCTTATTAGATTTAATACTACCTCAAAAAATACACCAGCCATTGTATCTGTTTGTTTTCTTTTCCATCAAATAAGTCACCCTGTGGCAGTTTCCTGTAACTAAAGTGGCCTTTGTGCTGCAAGAGACACTTTCTATACCAGCAACACGGAATCCCTTTCATTCCCATTTGATTTGGCTGGCTGACTTGCCTGTGAGAGCTGCTCAGAGGGAAATGTGTGGTCACATAGTGGTTTAGGGTCTGTCTTTGTGGAAACTGGACCTTTTCACCTCTCTTAAGCCGTCACTTCCTTTTGTACCCTTCTCATGTTAAACACCCGCGCTTCCAGGTAGTTTCTCTAGGAAATGGTGCCTTAGACCCACACACTAGACACTAGAGACATTATATATTTCCCACCAAGATATTTCCATAAACACAAGCTAATATATAGAATGGAGTCTTCGAGCTGATTTTGGCAATCAGGATTAAATTCCATTCCTGCTCCAGAGACCCCAAAACGATATGCTAGTAAGATGGGGCTAAAGGTTACTCCTGAGGCTGCTGGCATTTGCCCAAGAGGTTTCTGGGGGAGAACAAACACTCCTGTTGGCGGGATAGAGTAGAAAGAAACGAAGGAGCAGCAGTGAAACTCTGGAGTATTTGTCTAGTGATCTGGCCTACAGGCAAACCATTTGGCCAAATTTGTGGCGGTTGCCCCACCTTGTAAAGATACATTAATTTGTTTGAAATGTCAAAACGTATTTAAGCCAGACTAGCATGAAAGGTCACTGGCATAGCCGCCAGCTGGAGGAATGCACCTATCTCCCAACCACCTTCCCTGAGAAACCACCCTTAGCAGAGAAGGAGCTCTAGGGGTAGATGCCAAGCTTTCAAAACACTATGTCTTCTTCTGCAAAATGAAAATTTTCCTTGAAGGAAGTTGACTCTCAGGTCAGCCAGGCCCCTGGTTGGTTTAAAGAGCCAGCTAATTTTGAGCTAAGTAGCAGTTTGTAAAGCAGCAGAATCCTTTAGGGGGAAATTCATTTGTAAAAGCAATATCTAAGTATGAGGACATGATTAGACTAAACTAGAAAACTTCTCAATTATATGCTTAATTCTACACTGTAGACACGGACCACAATTTGTAAACTTGGGCTCTCTCTAATACTTTGAAGGCTAGTTCCTTCCTTTATTAGTTGTCAACCTTGGCAAATGGGGGACCCTCTTTAAGTCTGGTTTCCTCATCTGTAACAAGGAAAAGAGGTTAATGACCATCTATCACTTTTTGGAGTTACCAGGCAGATTAAATGAGGTAGTGGTAGTAGATGGTGAGCCTCGTGCCCAGACAAAGAAAGGGATGGTGAGTGGTATTAAACATGAGTAGTGGTCTTCGGGCTGCAAGCCTTTAAGAGAGCTAAAAGGAACCCAGTTCAGTCACCAATCAATGTAGTGCCCTCTCAGCTAGACTTCAGTGTCCACATAACATCTACATGCATTTTGCCTTACCCCATATACCACTTGCACTATTATTGACAATATTTTTCTTTGACTTGACCTATCTTTAAAATATAAATAGGTGCTGCCCCTTGCTTTGAGCTGGTCCTAATCAATAATATCTATAAAATGACAGGCCTACTCATCTGAACTTTCAATAAAAGTAACTACTATTTATTGAGTACTTTCCTATGTGTCAGGCACTTTCTATGGATTCTTATTTTATATGCTTTAGAGCAATCACTTGAGAAAGAAACTATCAATATCCCCATTTTCAGATATGTGTTCTTCGCCCCTGTGTCAAATGAATCCTCATTTAGAAGAGCGGACACATTTCTTCACATTCTCCTCACTATTCCTAGTCTCCGTTATCTCATTCGAATCAACCTAAAGCTTGTTCTCTTTGTCAAGAAGGTCACAGTTTTTTTGTAGTTAGTGATTTGCCTTTCTCTCAGTCACTTGTTGTCTTTCAGTTCAAAGCTTTGCTTGCACCCACTATGTGTCAGGCACTACCATAAAGGTAAATAAAATAGGTCTCTGCCCTTGTTCAGTCAAGTGGGGCAAGTGCAGAAACAGGTAATTTCAGCAGAAAGTGGCTAAGTGGCATGGTAGACAGGGTGACATAGGAAGGCATTACTGTAGGAGGGTGTTTGGGGCGAGGCTCCTAGAAAAGAAAGGGAAACTTAATCCTTAAAGATAATGCAAAGATATGGAAGAGAAGCAAGGCAGGAAGGATGATCTTAACAAGGGAGGAAGAATAAACAAAAACAGAAGCATGAAACCAGATAGGAATGGGGGAATGAACAGACATCAGAGACTCCTGGAGCATAAAGTAGGGAAGGTCATGGTGGGAATGAAGTTATTTTTTTCCAAAGACCAAGTTTCAGTTTCTTCACTAGACACTATTGTCACGGTAGGGGGTGGGGGTGGTGGCGGTGCACACAGTTCTTTGTTGGGGGAGCTGCCCTGTACTGCTTTGGAAGATGTTTAGCAGTATCCCTGGTTTTCATTCACTAGATGCCAGTAGCACATTGCTCTGAGTTGTGACAACCAAAAATGTCTGTAAGCATTGCCTCAAATCTTTGGAGGAACAAACTGCTCCCTTGTTGAGAACAACTAGACTAAGTCATGGAGGAGTGTGTACGCTAGGGACTTTGTAGACAGACTATGGGTGTTGAGGAGTCAGCAAAAATCTTTAAAATTGGGGACTGGTGTCCCCACATTTAGCTTAGCATTTTAGAAAGATCACTTAGGCTATTGTCGGCAGGGGACAGGGTCAAACTGGAAGGAGACCATATTGATTCAGGAGAACCAACGTGGAAACCAGCTATTCATCAGTATAGTCATTCATGACATAGTCTTGCATCAGATCAGCTCACAGATATTTGAGTGCTGATCCAGATAAGCATGATCCCTGCTTTCATGAGGCTTAAGACTGCAAAACTGTGTCTCATACTTGTTTTCATTTGCAAAGCAAGCCTTCTGAGAGTCTGATGAAAGTTTTGTCTTCCTAGAAAAAGGCTCAGATGTAGAAGGAAGTGGTTAAAAGTTATGACTTCCTGGGTTCAGAATTCTATGTTATTTGCTAACTGTGTGACTTTGGAGCAAATCCGTTAACTTCCTTGAGCCTCAGTTTCCTTGGGTAGAAACTGGGTAAAATCATAACATATTCTGAAAATCTATTATATGAATTATATGAAAAAACCACACAAAGTATATAGTACAGTATCTGGTACACAGAAAGGGTTCTATAGAGGCTAGCTATTTTTTTTTAAATTAAAGAACTTGATTATATTTTTTCTGGTCCCTGTCTGACTACTGCAATGTTCTCTTCCTTGCCAATCTCATGAACTCTTAAGTGCAATCATAGTCATGTTCTTTCAAGGTTCCCCCTGCTTCTATGTCACCAATCCCTTCCTCATTTTTCATTTATTCCATTCCTTGAGAATCCTTTTAAGTGATGTGTCCTCTGACACATATTTGGCTTGTATTGGGATATATTATTTCTCATACACTTGTCAGTCAATTTCATGGCTAATATTTTAGCTTATTACTTGGATTACTCCACTGTTACTTCTAACAGTACTCTTGGTACAATTCCAAGTACAGAACATGCTATTTTAATCATTTTCCCTACTTCGCCAATAAATGTCTATTTTCCCCATTGTATGCTAACTAAGACAGACTAGATTCTGCCCTCGTGGAGTTTATGGTCTTTTGCTGACTTTACTTCTAATATTTTCCTTTATGCACCAGGGGTTGCAAGTGATATGAAGCAGTAGACTATTCAGTTCCATTCTATCCATTTCAAGAAATCAATTCCCATGAAATAGCATTAAGGAAACATCATTACTGTTACTTTATTTTAGAATTTACACCAAGTGCTAATAGCTTCTTTTCCTAAAGCCCAATTTTGCTGAAGGAACCAGTTGTTTTCTAAGAAGTCCTGTATCTTCACTCCTAATATGACACTTGTAATACATTTCCAGCATGATGGTTCATTTGAAAAAAGACTAATTTTGATTTCTGAGGCCTCCTCAGTAGGAATTGTCAGGAATCTGAGACTTCCAAGATGTCTATGATTATCTCTTCTGTGACTGGACTGAGTACTCTCTGCCAGGTGTTCTCCCAGCTCCAAGTTAGATTTTCCCATACTTTAAAAAACGGAAAACTCCACATTGTTAGTATCACTTGTTGTCCATTTTCAAATGGTCTTCTCATTTCTTTACACCAATACTGTCTGAGTTTCTTCAAATTTATAAAAGGAAAAAGTCTGGAGAAAGTTTGGTTTTCTCCTATTGGAAAGCATGATGATGTCTTTTGAGGGTGATGACCCTTATTGATCTTGCTTTTAAAAAGTGGAAATGATTAGAAGATGTAATACACCAGGACTATATGAACTTGTCATCTGGCAAATTATTTCCCATTGTCTCAGATTCACACTCTTGTGTTTTCTCTGAATAACATCTGGAGAGTTTGAAGGATCTCTCAACCTTTGGTCAAATGCATCAGTATGGTCTGCCTCCATGGCTGCCCAATCAGAATAACTGACACTTAAATGGCATTATTCATTGCAGATGAATAGCCAGTATCAATCTAATCAAGAGTTACAGCTGAACTGATCTTTAGAATCAGTTCACTGTAGAGGTTATAGATTAAGTCACATCTCCACCAATGTTCCTGAAACATTTTGGATGTGGAGAAAAGAAAGCCAAGCCAAGCCAAGCCAAGCCAGGTCTAGCAAAAAAAAAAAAAATCCCAAGGTAGTCCTGGTGTATTTCATCTTCTAATAATTTCCACTCCTTAAAAGCAAGATCAATAGGGGCCATTACACTGAAAGGTATCATCATGCTTTCCAACGGCAGAAAACCAAACCTTCTCTAAGAAGGCTTTTATAAATCTGAAGAGGCTCAGACAGCATTGGGGTCAAAATAAAATGTTGAATGTGTGGTCACTAAAATGCCTGTGGCAGAAACGGCTAGCTCTAATTCTACCCTCTCATCTATTCACTCTTTTCTCCTTTGAAGGGAATCCTCAGTTTTTGATCTGGGTACACTGCTGTCTAGAACAGAAGACAATCCTCCCTTATTTGCAAAGCCTCTGTACCCATATGATAAAGCTCAAGGCAATAGTAAAAGGAATCATGGAATCATGCATGCGTTTTTGTTGTTTATTGAGGTCATATTGACTTCCAACACCTTATATGTTTTAGAAGTACAGGTTCACACCTTTGCAAATGTATGTTACCATACCACCCCACTACTAAAATATCAACAATCCTTTACTAGAGTCCACTGAAGTCTCCCACTTTTGTTTCCCTGCCCTCCACCTCCGAGTAACCTTGGCTCTGCATTCAGAATCCAAGGGTTGGTTTTGGCTTTGTCTGGTCTGTTACTTTGCTTTGTTGCTTTATATTTTACACGAGTGAAGATACATTTTGCTTAGCAGAATCTTTTGCAGTTCTATCGTTAATGCAAATGACAAGATTTCAGTTTTTTTTTAAATCCATAGCTGAGTATATTAATCTTATCTTTATCTACTTTACCTACATCTTTATCTACTCATCCATCCTTGGGCATTTAGGTTGTTTCCAGTTTTTGGTTATTGTAAACTGGGCTGCAATGAACATGGGGTGCATATGGGTTTTCTGATGACTATATTTGCATTCTTTGGGTAGATACACTTAGGAGTGGAATTGCTGGGTAGTATGGTAGGTCACTTTCAATATTTTGAGAAAATTCCACACTTCCATAGGGGCTGGACCAGTCTTCATTTCCAGTAGAAGTGTAAGAGGGCTCCTTTTGCCCCACATCCTCATCAGCAACTGTTTCTGGTGTTTTGGGGCCATTCTCACAGGTGTGGGGTGGTAAATCATTGTGCGTTTGGTTTTCACTTCCTTGTACGTGATGATTTCCATGTAAGCATTTTCCCATGTGCCTCTTGGTCATCTGTATTTCTTCATTGGACAGGGGTCATTTTTTCCCTTTTTATTTGGAAAACATTAGTTAACAAAACTGTATAGGTTTTAGACGTACAATTTCTCACCTAGTAACTGTACAAACCACACCATGACAACCACAAATATCTAGCTACCATCTACTACCAATCAATTGTTCTGCCTATATTTTAATTGGGGCATTTATTCTTTGTTGTTGTTAAATTGGATGAGTTCCTTATATCTTGAGTATTAACCTCTTATCAGATGAGTGACCTACAAATATTTTAAATATGAATGAGAATTCAGTAGGATACCATTTCATTTTAATGATCAGTTCTTTTGTTGTGCAGAAGCTTTTCTGTTTGATATAGTCCCCTTTGTTTATTTTTAGAATCCACACATTTAAATTG
This sequence comes from Uropsilus gracilis, assembly GCA_004024945.1. Lineage (NCBI taxonomy): Eukaryota > Metazoa > Chordata > Mammalia > Eulipotyphla > Talpidae > Uropsilus > Uropsilus gracilis. The sequence goes on along the minus strand of PVHY01003543.1, from coordinate 97,138 downwards.
ATGCTACACACACAAAAAAAGAAACCTATCATGGAAAGGAAAAGAGTTCGTACAGAATGGAAGAAGATATCTGTATATCTTAAGTCTAACAAGGGGGTTAATATCCAAAAATAAATAAAGAACTCATAAAATTCAAGAACAAAACCCAGGCAACCTGACTAAGAAATGACAAAGATTCTGAAGACACTTCCCCCAAAGGAGACCTACGTATGGCTGCCAGATATTTGAAAAGCTGTTCATCACACCTTATTATTAGGGAAATGCACATCAAAACCATAATGAAGTAGTACCGCACACCTGTAAAAATGGCTGTTATCCAAAAGAAAAGTAACAACATGTGCTGGAGAGGATGTGAAGAAAAGGGAACCCATGTGGTGGGAATGAAAACTGATTATGAGAAGCAGTATAGAGATTAAAATTAAAATTAGAAATTCCATATGATCTGGTTATCCTACTTCTCGGATGCAAAATACAAAATCACTAATTCAAAGAGACACATGTCTCCTCATGTTTACTTGAGCACTATTCACAATAGCTAAGAACTGGAGACAACCTAAGTGCCTGTGAACAGATGAGTGACTAAAGAGGTAACATATATACACAATGGAATATTACTTGGCTATAAAGACAAAATCCTGCCATTGGATGGAATTTGAGGGCATTATGCTCAATGAAATAAGTTAGATGGAGAAAGACAAACACCAAATGATTTCACTCATGTGGCATACAGAGAAAACAACAAAAGGAATGAACTAAATAAAACAAGTTAATTTTTCAGTACAAGATCAAATTAGTGGTTATGGATGGGTGACCCCTGGGGATTACAATGATGCAAAAAATAGATATATATTATTTCTATAATAAATTAAAAATAAACAAGAGTATGTAAGGTTAAAAAATTAGTGATTACCATAAAGGAGGGGGAAAGGAGGGTGGTAAATCAGGAAAGAGAGGATAGAAGTATGCCCACAGGACTTTTAGGGCTGACCTTAGTGTAATATATACAGTTCAGTTGATTTAAATGATATACACCTGAATTTACATTATATTATAATGCAATAGTACTTAAACAGAAACCATCAATTAGTGAATACATTGCTTTTTGAAAGGATGCTAAAGAGAGCTGACTTAGCTGGAAGGAGATAATTTTTTTTTTACATTTTGACAGATTTTTCTTTTTTCCCATCTTTATCTCTTGTGCCCTCCCCTCCCCCGATTTTACCCTCCTTCCCCTCTATTGCTCTATGCTTCAATTCTGTTAGCATTTTAAAATTAATCTTGTCCATTTGTTTGTTTTCCCTGTATTCCTCATACAAGTGAGAACACCCCACATTTCTCTTTATCTTTCTGGCTTATTTCTGCTAACATGATTCCTTCTACCTCCAACCATGTTGCTGTGAATGACATAAGTTTGTCTCCTTTGATTGATGAATAATATTCCATTGTGTATATATATCACAACTTTTTCAGCCATTCGTCGGTTTTGGGGCATTTGAGTGGTTTCCATATCCTGGTAATTGTAAATAGCACTGCGATAAACATCTGAGTGTATGTATCTTTTTGAATTAGATTTTGTGACCTTTTTGAATTAGTGATTTTGTGACCTTTGGGTAGATTCCCAGTGATGGGATTGATGGGTCGAATGGTAGTTCCATTTTCAGTAGTTTGAGGGTCCTCACACAGCCGTCCGTAGTGGCTGGACCAGTTTCCATTCCCACCAGCAGTGTAAGAGTGTTCCTTTCTCTTCACATCCATGTCAGCACTTGTTGTTGCCCATTTTTTTTATATGGGCCATTCTTACTGGTGTAAGGTGGTATCTCAGTGTGGTCTTGATTTGCTTTTCCCTGATTATTAGTGATGTGGAGCATTTTTTCATATGCCTATTGGCCATTTGTATTTTGGAAGGAGACTCTTTTTGCCCTTCCTTCCATTCTACAATATGGGTATACTGCTGAGAATTTTTTTTTATTATTATTATAAAGTTTATTCCGGTTGACAATTTAGGCCATAGACATGTACATTAAATTTCCATAAAAGGGATGAGTATGTGGGGGGTTAGGAGGGGTGGAGATGGGAGGGAGTGTTCAGGGAGGGAAGGTGGTGTGTGGTCCCCAGGGAATAAAGAAAAAAAAAGAATTGGTACAATTTCCACCCTGGGGAGAAGCAGCTCTCCTGCCTCCCTGGCACTATGCAGATGGCTCTCTTTTTCTTTCTCCATTCCCTAATAATAACCCTGTCCTTTTTTTTTCTTTTTTTAAATTAAATTTAATTTTTTAAAAATTTGCATATATATATGTGTATTGATATTTATATTACATTAGTCCATTATTGTGTACCCCGGGGCTTTCCCACTTCACTAACATTTGTTAACCATCCTGATTTTTTGTGCTCTTCACCTCTCCCAACTTCTTCCCCTTCCTCCTCTCTTGCTCCATGGTTCAGTCCCATTGGTTGTTTTCATTCTTTCTTATTTGTTTGCTTGTTTTTCCCTATATCCATCATATAAGTGAGACAATCCTGTACTTCTCTTTTTCTTTTTGACTTATTTCTGCTAATATGAGTCTTTCTAGTTCCATCCATGTTGCTGCGAATGACATGTGTTTGTCCTCCTTGATTGATGCGTAGTATTACATTGTGTATATGTACCACATTTTTTTTAGCCAATCATCTGTTTTGGGGCATTTGGTTTGTTTCTAAATCTTGGCAATTGTAAACAGAGCTGCAATGAACATGCGTGTACAGCTGTCCTTTTGAATTAATGTTTTCATGTCCTCTGGGTAGATTCCCCGTAGTGGGATTGCTGGATCAAATGGTAAGTCCACTTTCAATTGTTTGAGGGTCCTCCACACAGCCTTCCATAGTGGCTGGACCAGTTTGCCCTCCCACCATACTGCTGAGAATTTTAGCAGATATCTTAGGTCACGATGAGGCCATGAAGATGGAAGTTATGTGTTAGGATGGCAGGACAGTAATACAGGAACCTGGGTTGCAGATGAAAACACAAAGCTGCCATCCCACTCCTGGACTGCACATGCACTCTGGCTGCTAGCTTGCTTATATCACTGTTATGTTGGGGGTTTCTGCTGTTTTCAGCTACAATTAATCACACTGAAGAAAATGTTCTATTAGACTTTGCTCTTGACTGGTGCTATAACTCTAATATTGTGGTCAAACTGGTCTACCATATTTCTAGATTACTATATCTGGATAGGTTATTGATATTTGAAGAATTAAATAGAAATAAATTAATGAATGAAAGTGAATGACACATGTGGCAAAGGCCACCAGAGCATCCCTTTGTTAAAAGATCACTAATTGCCTAAATTTATTGATTAAGCTCAAACATCATGAATACTCAGTGCTCCATCTCTGGGTGCTTCAAGCTATTCTCCTAGCTCTGTGATTCATTCAAATTCAGCGTTTTCCTCATTATACCCTAAATACTTGTTTGCCATGCTATGTTCTCTAATAGATCTGGGAGTCCTGAAAGACATGGATGAGAGCTCATCAATTTTTGTAGTCCCAGTGTCAGTAGTACAGTTGGCAAATATTTGTTGAATTTAAGCGCTAGTGCCTCACTGTAATATTTTCAGCCCACCAAAACATTTAAAAATTGTAAGATGCAAATATTTCTTAAAAAAAACTATTTTCAACAATGTTTGAATCAGTGAATCTGGAGTCCCAAAGATCTACCACATTTAGTGGGATGTGTCATATTTCCTCAGTAAAAGGTATATTTTCTGTCTCGATAGCTAACCTTCTCTGAAGTGAGGGGGTGTTTTCTATTCAATGCATACATTGAATGGAGCCTTTCTCCCACCACTCAGTTATCTCACTGATCCAATGTATCCCAACCCATCTTAGAATTGAGGAAATACAATATTTTCATTTATGTCCATGGGCTTTGGGGATCCCTAATACTTTTGGAGGCCTGGAAGTTCAAAACTATTTTTCTCATAATAAATACCATTTGCCTTTTTTCCATTCTCAAGGAGCGTACAGTGAAGTTTTCTAGAGGGTATCTGAAGCTAGTCTATCTTTGTGTTTAAAATATAGTCACATCTTTAATTTCTAATAAGGTAAATATTCATATATAAAGGCCACACAAAGAAAAGCTTGTTGGACCTCCAACAATGTTTAGGAAGTATAAAGGGGTCCTAACGTCAAAACTCTTAAGAATGGTTTCCTGGAGGGAAGAAACAATAAGTGAAGTGATCCTGCTTTATGAGTTTCATTCAAATTCATTAGGAAAAAAAGTATGTATTCCTTCCAAGATGACTCCTGAGGCCATAAAATTCTGTCCAAAAGAACACCGACAGAGTGGCTGAAAATCTTCACTTCCTCTAGAGACCCAAGGCCTGATGGGTGCTATAAAAGTTTGTTCTTACAGGCTCCCTTGGAGCAATCAGCACGTACACACTCTCTGTGAGTCTGCTGTGTAATTGCCACTACCTCATCTTAATAACAGGCATAATTGCTCTGAGTTTCCGTCGACCCTTTCTTGCATCTCCTTTCTGAAGCCTCAATTTTGGAAATGGCACTTGTGAATACACAGAATGTTTAACCACTTCCAGTTTTCAATTTACAGTCAAAGTCATCTATCAGCAGGAGATGAAGGCCCAGTGTGAAAACTACAGAATGTCCTTCAGACTCCACAGCTAATTTGTTTGTAAATCTGATTGTTATTGTAAGAAGAACATATTGTACATGATGCTACTTGCCAACTTACTATTTGTATCTTGGGTTTTATCATTAGAATTGAGGAACTTAACCCTTTCAGCACTTTCGTGGGTGGAGAGAGGATCATGAAAGCTTACTGGTTTATTTTTTTTACTCTCCACTTCAAGTTTATCTTACTGTAGTTAATAAATACCTACTGTATACCCAGCACTGCATACAGAAAGGGAGACAACCAGAGAACAGCGCATGACATTAGGAAATCAGATGGGAGTTCAGGTGTTGAGACCATAAATTTGGAGAGAATCAAAGTGGAGAGGCCTGCTTCGTGTCAGCAGGCCATAGAAGATGGGACTCTTATCCTCTTGAAGTAAGGCTTGGTGGCATGGGAGCTAGGGACTCAGGAGAAGCCCTTGGAAACATTCTGCAGTGTCTTCCTGCTGAGAAGTTGCAGAAACTTGTCTGTTGCAGGTTGTTAATATTATAGTGTTGGCTCTACAGGATAGACCAAGCTTCCAATTCCCTTTGGCACCTAAAGCAATTTACAGGCCAGAAGTATGACTGCACGGCTTTTATGAAATGGTCTGATTTCATTGATCAGTCACTCTGAGATTATGTTTTCATTTCTGTAGCTACTGCTAACCCTTCTTTCTGGTATAATATTTCAGGAAGGAACTATTAAAAAATTTCACCATGGAGATGTTAAGATAGAAGTGGCCGGGGTTCTGAATGGGAAGTGAAATATCACAACTTATGATCGTTTTACTCAAAAGTTCATTTCAAGTTAGACTAGAATTCCAGATTGCCTCTCTTATCTTAACTCTAATGCTTCCAAATGATAAGGACACTAATAAGAGCAGATGGCCTAATGAACATTCAGAGGAAAGATTTAGCTGGTCTTATTTTCATTAGGCCTCCAGTGTGCTTCTGGGTTTTGCCCACTGTTTCCCTGTGCGTATTACAAAACAGCACGCACTCAACAGATGGCCCAGCTCTGGCTTCATCCTTCCAGAACTCTGGAGACTGGCCACCTGACCACTTACCATGTGTACAGAATCATTTAAGCAGGCATGCGGGCTACAGACTGGAGCCTGAACAAAGGCAGACAATGGTGATGCATATTGAGTACCGGAGCTTCAACAAGAGGGAGCCTGAATCACTCTTGCAAACATACTGAGCAGCTCTGGTTGTGATCTCCCAATAACAGCTTCTTATGGATTCAGTAGTGATGGGACCTCTGTGGGAAACGGTCCACTCTAAGCTCTCATTTAAACAGGAAGCTTGTCTGAGTTACTGCGCAGTGACAATGGCATGGAAATCTAACACCTCATTGCACCGTGTGCTGGCAATGAAGCTTTTGTCTCCCAGCTCCCAACTCAGCCCTTCAAAGAAGTTGCTTTGTGAATCTGGGCTTGGGGCTCTGAAAACTACATTTCTTTCTTGCCAGCTGGATTTTGGATTGGTCCTGACAATATGGGAAGGAAAGGAGGTTCTGGGAAGGCCAGAAGAGGAGCAGCAGCCCTTTATTCTTGCAGAGTAGCTGACTCCCTGTTCCACTTCTTTCTGTCCTCTGAGAACCGTCTTACCATGGCTCTTCAGCAGTATGGAAGCTGCCAAGTGGCATCCCCTTCTGAGAGAAGTAGGTTCCACTTCCACTGAGCCAACCCTCCATCTTTCTGTATTCTGACAATTCCAACATCTCTTTTGTTTCCCCTGCCCTAGTCAGGGTAGCAGCTTCTCACAGATGTTACTCTCTCCCTGCAAGCTCTAATACCTGTGCAATCTAGTCCTTACAGTAAAGGCTCTTGGCTAAATGAACATTTTGGCTTCTATTTTTTTTTTTTTTTGGCTTCTATTTTTTCTGACTTCATCTGGACTGATATTCGCAGCATGAATCCAAATATGAGGACAAAAAAATGATGCTTATTGTAGGCAGTAGTAACAGAAAATCCAAGAAGGTAAACATGAATCCCCTGAGACTACCTTGGCCCCAGACAACTTCTCAGTTATTACTACCATCCTCTGTTTATCTACTGCTCTGTGGAACTGCCATATCCAGAAAATAAGCAAGTAAAATAAATCTACTGTGGTGGGGTGGATGAAGCTCATGGCGATGGTAGTTGATTTTTCTTATTTCTCTCTAGAAACTTCTCTTATGCTTCTTGAGGGTGATTTTATGGTGGGTCATACCACTTTTCCACATCAGAGAATTGGAAAAAGAATTCTGTACTGACTGGATAACAAGGTTGGCTCATGACAACATTTCCTATGTATTTAGTATTTATTTTCAACTTAGACTATATTGGGAATTTCCCATTAATAATGTTATTAATGAATTTTTTTATTAATGAAGTTCCATTGTTTTCATCTCCATTAATATTTTGATAATGTATCATTTCTTTCCTTAGGTGTGGTCATCAGCGCTTTCCACAAAGCACCCATAATCCTCTCCTTTGTCTGTTGTGCTCCTACCGCCCCCTCCACCCGTTCTCATTTTTGCCTCTTTCCCTACTTCTCCCCCTCCACTATTGGATTCCTTAGATCTATGTGTGATTTTTAAGGGTTGGTTTTTACTATGGAATCTCTTTAGTAGTCACACTTCTTACTCTCCTTGTCAGACCCTGGAATTCTCCTTCAGCAGCCTCTTCTCCTTACTTTACAGTTGGAAGGGTATTTTGAGGTGGACCAAGTGAACACTTGTCCTTATGTACCTCAAGATAAACAACTCTTGACAGGTGCAACATTTGAATAAAAGTTTTCTATGTCCCTTCATTTTACTTTTACAAATATATTATTTTTTTTTACATGGGAAGACAATACTCCTGATGTCAGTCAACCAATAGAATATTCTCTTTGAGTTTGTGTTTCCCTTTAATTAACATAGGTTGGCATATGTTAGGTAGTGTGTGGTCTAAGGCGCTGGATTAAGATAGGCTGGCATGACCATGCATTTTCTCCTTCCAAAGTTAATATATTGAGGTCAATCAGCTTGCACTGGGACACAGTCCAGCCTATTTGCCTTTAAGCCCTTGATGATACCTCTGAATTTAGCAACCAGGTAGCCTTATAGAGAGTTTCACGTTTATTTCCGGTCATGGCACCTGACAAGCAAAACGTGTGGAAGACTGAGGGGTTCAAAAGTAGTTTGCAAGCTTTGCATCTTATGACTCTCCCTGAACTTTGAAGATGCTTTTCCTCTGGTGCTTAATAGTTTTAATAAGAGCTAACGTGCCATTGTCCTTTGTGTGGAAAGAGGACACTGCTGAGGGAGTTTTATTTGTGTGATAAATTATGTTTTCGATATAGCATTGAGCACGGTACTTGACTTTTATTTTAAGGCCCCTGACAACTCTGGCTATTTGCTTGTGTGCAGACATTTCAGCAGAATTTGGATATGCTAGAGTTGAAGATGTTGGCCTGCTGTTCTCTACTTCTTATATAAACAACCCGAGCTGGTGCTTTGGAGGGAACAATGCAAATACTTCTGAAGATAGATTATTATACCCTGACTGTGACTTAATGAATTTTTAAAAGTTGAAGTAACATTGCATTTAATATTACAGAGGTATGTATCATGTGTCTATAATATGGGAAGAGATGCAGGCCTGAAAAGTGTGGTTTTAAAGGGGTTTAAATGAATGTGGAGGAGGGAAATATGTGGATCATCTTTTTGCAGTGCTTTTCCCAATTTATCATTTTGCTAAATTTTGGCCTTGATATACTAGAAATTTTTTAAATTGATTGGTGTGCTGGGAATCTGAACACCTTAACAAAAACAGAAGGGTTGTTGCCTAGACAAAGCCAACTGAGAGACTAAACTTGCTTTAAAACTCCTAGGATACTGTGCTCTCATGAGTACACCAGGTTTGGACTTCTTTGATTTCATTTCTCACTTAGGTGGGAGTCTCTGGGTTTTGTCTTGGGAGAGTTCATATTCTTTATGTTGACCTAGATAAAATTGTCTTCTTACTGATCTACTCTAATATTTAATTTTTTGTGACAGCGACCCACCTAGGATGGCTGCAGGGTATCCACTGAATGAACTGCTCTTTTACCTCTTGAATTCACAGAAATGAAAGATGATCTAAAACCTATATATCTAAATTTCACAGATATAGGAAACTCACGCTATATTTCAGCCTTAGCTCCATAGTCAGCATGATACTCCTTGAAAGTAGAAAGAAAATGAAGGATTCAGGGCAACATCCAATGATGTTAGTGAATATCTTTTAAATGATCTAGACAGAGCTTCACATCGGAATCAGGCCAAGAAACATTCTGCGAGGGTCACAGGCTAAGACTAGTCCCAGAAGCACACACTTGTTATAGCCCATGGAACTCATCTACGGGTGTATGCATGCCTCTGTGCAAAAGACATACCTATGTACAAAGGACAGAAGGGAAGATGACATAATTTTTACAGCAACCTCAAACTTGTCCTTGGTCCTTTCTATCTTTGTTTAGTACATATCAATTCAATTCTCTGTTCTATGAATAGAAGGTCAGCTAATACTTGTGCTGCTGCCATCACTACTACCATTGCTACTACTGATTGAGCATGCACGAGCCAGGCACTTTGCTCCTCCCCATTAGAGGAAGATAACATTATGATCCCCATTCACAGATCAGGGATTTTTCCAGAGGTACATTTCTGCAAGAAGTTATGCCAAGATTCAAACCCTAGTCAGTGTTCTTGACCACTATGCTATACTGACTTCTTGTGTTGGTGTTAACTTTGAAGGAGAGTCTACCCTAGAGGCTTGCTCTTGTCTTTAGCACCCTCTCTTAAAGGATTAGAGAAAGGGTTGGATCTTCTATACAGTTCCAGAAGGTGTTTCCCAATATTCTATTAGAGTGAGAGTAGGTTGAACTGAATGAGCAATCAATAACTTTATCTAGGAATGCATTTAAATTAGAGACTGACAGTCATAGATATTACAGAATCAGAATAACCACCTTGCAGACTTATTTTGTTCCTGTGTGCTCCTATTTTAGCAAGTGTATGATGAATCAACAGAAAATATTTCCTGAAGATGCCAATTAACATCTTACATCATCCCTTATATTTGCAAAGCAGTTCATACTTTTCCAAGTGCTTTCACATTTAAAAAAAAGTGAGGACACTTAATCAACAATTGGGTCATTTATTGAATTACCCTTCATAAGGAGGAATAATAAGCTCTAAAATTCTGGTATCTTGTTTCCAAGTGTAGTGTAGTGCTGAATCTGAAATTATAAGGAAAGTACTCTTGGGTTTAGAAATAGACAAAAATGATTAATTTTTTTCTGTATCACCATAATTCAGAGGAGAATAGAGTAAATAACTCAAAAACAGATCTTTTTCTAAAATGTGGATACAGTAACTAAATGCAGCATTTATTTAGCATTATTATGTAATTTGCAGGCAAAAATTCTAACGGATCACTCATTTGCAAGTAAGTCATGGGAAGAGTCACTAGGGATGCCTAAAGAGAACTTTTTTAATGGTGCTTGGTGCTGCTGTCAAATCAGAGTCTGAACAACATTAACTGCCATCTCATTCTCTGTGACAGCATAATTTGATTGCTGCATAGATCGAGGTTTGTGACACCTAATTTCCATATGCCACCAACCTAACTGGTGTGGCAAGTGAACACACAAAGCCAAGGTTACATGTAATGACACATGACCTCTCCCTTCAGTTCTGATCAACACTAACAATTTATAGTTGGAAGTGCCTTTCAAGAAAAAAAAAACCAAAACACCAAAGTTCTTTCATATTTGTCTTCTTATTTATCACAACGGCCTTAGGAAACACTAGGTGTTTTCACCCCTCTGTAATTGCTAAGGAAACTGAGGCACAGAGGTCTCAAGTCACTTGCCTAATGTTGCATTGATAGTAACTAGCAGCATCTAGACTCACACTTAGGACAGTCTGTTCTTTGACTAGACATGATACCTCAGCCAAAGGGAAATCGGTAAGTAGGCAATGGTCCAGAGAACTATGGTAAAATATGCCACAGCCTGTGGAAATGGAAAAAAATGTTCTATACTTAAGTGTGTCTGTTAATAAGTATGCTCATTTTTATTCAATAGTCATCATTTTCTAGTTTAAGAACTTTCACATTTAAGGTTATTAATATATTGAGGTCTTTGAGAAGAACATGGCTGAGTTAGTGTCTTCCTGCTAAGGTTGATGTACACTGAGCTCTACCTTTACTTTGTGCAGATGAGCTCTTCCCCAGATCCCCACTTCTACATTTACAGTATGAATCTCTGGGTTAGTAAGAATGACTGGCTGTGACTAAAATGGATTGGCAGATTGCATGTGGTTCAAATGAATAAAGCAGACCATTATTGATTAAGTATGTTTATGTTTGGACTGCTGTAATAGCTAATTGCTGAGCCGTTAGACTGCACACTATTGATGATATCCAGGCATGACAATGATGAAAGAACATGGAAAACTCCATGGAGGGTTTGGTTCATATAAATTATTATTATTGGAAAAATAAAATTAACTTTATATCCTTAACTATTTTAAAGTATGTAGTTCAGGAGTGAGTATATTTATATTTTTCATCTTCTAACATTGAAACTCTAAATCATTAAGCACCAGTTCTCCCTTCTCCCCACCATGGAAACCACCTGTCTACTCTCTGTTTCTATCAGTGTGTCTAATTTAGATACTTGATGCAATGCTCATACAGTATTTGTGGTTTTGTGATGGTTTATTACACTTTGCATAATGTCCTCAAGGTTAATTCAAGTTGGAAGATGTGATAAGCACTATTTCTTTTTGAGTCTTTAAAACTTCTGATTTGGCTTAGTTGAGAACAGGATATTTTATATACATATGGAACCAAATTCTTTCTATTTATTATATTGTTTGTGTCAAAATTTCCAATGACATTGATAAATTATCAAATAAAATTATGATTTCCAAAATAAAAAAGTTATTTCTTTTTTAAAGCTATACTAGTCTATTATATGTATATTTCAGATTTTCTTTCTGTTGGTATGAGCTTTAATGCCATTCTATTCATCAGCTGGTGGTCACTAATAGAAATGGTTGATCTAGTTGGTTGAACTATCAGCAAACAGGAAATGGTAGGCATAATAGCTACTAATTTTTTGACTTCATTCTATTAATCTCCAGAGTCCACCAATCTACTGTTGGAGACTCTCTCTACTCTTTAATGTTCTCTTATCCCTTTGCCAGCTCTCTTTTTCTTCCATCTATTTGTACCTTGTGCCCTCTGGTATTGTTGGTCCCCAAGAGAGGTGTTTATAGATATTTCAGACAACCTGCTTCCATTTTCCCCCTCTTTCTGCTTACCTGAAACTTACTCCTTTTTTTAACCACACATTCCTCTGTTTGAGTTATCTGGAGTGTGACCAGAGACATTTTCTTGCTGTGACAGTGAGATGGGCTCCATAGTCATTGAGACATTGGGGAGGGGGTGCGGTGGGGGTCGAGGTGGTGAGATTTTCATCTCTGGTGGCAAGAACTTTTAAAATCAACTTTCTTTTTTCCCTGGGTGATTCTTTTATTCAAGCAACTTATTATAATTCAGATTTTTTTGATTTCCTACAGAGTTTCACAAAATTCAGAAGTCTGTCCCTGCAGGGAATTTTACTTATAATGGCCTTCATTCGGAAGATCTAATTCTGTTCTCCTTTAGTGTGCACATGGGAGAGTGATGGGAGTGCACAAAGAAAGGCAAGTAAACCCTGAAGAACTTGACTTTCAATATCACCGGTATCACTCAGGGTGATGAAAGACATTCTATAGACATGAAAGTGTTGGAAGGGAAGGGAGAAAGAGACAAGAAGAGATGTTAGGCAAGATTTTAAGATGGGGAAAAGGAGGTGCCTATGATTTTGTTTCTTTTTTCACCCTTGATTGCTGTTAGTTTCCATGGCTAGATGTTATCATATGTATTTTTTTCAAAACAATAGAAGATGATGAATCTACTTGCATAAAGTTATATTAACATATAGATTTTGAAGAGAAGCTTTAATATTCTCCTTCTATCCAGTTGTGGTTAGTTTATATGAAGCCTGAAAAAAAAATTCTAGGGACCATAACAAATGAATTTTTCAGTTCCGTAGACAGGGGAAGACAAGCAGGGAAGGCAGAGATTTGCTACTTGGGGCAGGAGGTACAATGCTGACAGATGAGAGAGGGAAAAGTTTTGTTTTCTCTACTAAGGAAAATGACCACAAAGAATGTGGATTCATTCAAAGTTACTAAGGTCCAAGATGGGTAAAACACCCACCCTGCTCTTTGTATGCATTCACGTTTCGTGTTCTGGAAGAATAACCTACTAGAGAGAATTTGCAAATAGAATTTTGGAACTATTTTGTGTGATTATTGAGAAAACGTGGACAGTAGTGGAGGTGCAGGAAGAGCAGAAATCTTAAGCATAGTTAAGTAGTTCTGACTTCAAGAAGAATGGGAAGATGTGCCTCCACAAACTGCATGGAGGGAACCTGATGGTAAATTTGAAAAAAGTCCTTGCAAATGTGTTCCTAGATGACTATTTCTTTAGTTTATAGATGAAGATGGTGTTGATGAATAGCAATCTGGTAAGGTTCTCATGATATTTTTGTGGATGAGCTGGGAGAAATACAGGTAGCAGTAGCGAGCGGCTTTTCAACTTGTTTTGACAGTAACAACTATATTTTACACCACTGCCCAGAATTTGCGATTGAAATAAAATGTTTTGTGAAACAATATTACTTCCTTACACTTATCCCACACGACACATTCTGAGTTTTTAAAATTTTATTTCCTCTTCCTTTTCTAAAGCTGGTCATAAGCCATGCTATTGACTTCCTGATCTACTATGAATAAATACTCAATAGGTATAGTGCCAACAGATAGGTTCATAATCTAACAGGTAAGTAGTCTAGTGGTGGCACAATTTTGTCTTGGTAGATCTATTCATTGGTTTTATCATGAATGAAGAAAAAGTCATTCTTCAAATCTATAGGTGATACAAGGCTGGGAAGGATAGTGAAGCTGCTGGTAATTACAGAAAAAATAAAGACATGGATGAAATCTAATGAGATGTCATTGAACATAGACTAATGTAACATCCTGCACTATGGTGCAAATAAGCAGCTGTTCCAAGTGTATGATGGGGAGATGAGGATGATGGACATATAATATAAAAATTTTACAGAATAAAATTTACAGATTAAATTCTATAATTGCATCATATGCCAAAAGTGTCCTAAAATTAAATGCAACTTTAGTTGTGATTTCTCAATATGCACTCTTTATTTTCTTAGCATTTTGCAAAAGTTCCTTGGGGGTTGCTGTGTGAACTACTATTAGGTGGAGGAAGCCTGAATAGGGAAGGTTCTAGGATACTATTTTTGTTTGAATCTGTTCTTTGCATCAGTTTTTCAAAATGAGACTTAGGTTGTTTGAAGTAAACATTGTTTGAGAAAAATCCTTTTAAAAGTCTCCAGACAAAATGAACAGACACAAGAATATAGAGAGGGTTGTGATAGTCCCCATTCTGCCTCTGTATTACCCAGAATACATTTCGATTATTTTATTCATTTCTAGAAGCCCCACTTTGAAAGAGCTATAGATAAATGAGAACAGATTCAGAGAGGAGGGAGGAGAATGGTGAAGAAACTCAAAATCATGCCAAGTGAGGTAGAGTTAAATGAATTGGGGATGTGATTTAGGAGGCCTCAGAGAGTTGTTCACAATATATTGAGAGAGCTGTCATGTGGAAGAGGCAGTTTGATAGAGTAGCATGGTGAAAAGAATGTGAGCTGTGGCGTCACATCCACCAGGTTCAAATTTCCACTGCTACTTATTGGTTGTGTGACCTTGAAAAAGTTACTCAGCAACTCTGAACCTTGTTTTTCTTGTTTATTAAATACAGGGGAGCATAATCCTTATCTTGAAGGATTTTCATGAGGATTGAATAAGATAACATAAATGAAAATACCTGGTATTTATTTTACAGAAACCAGGTTAAATTTATAACACAGGACCTGAGAAGTTGCAGTAAGACTGGATGGTGGTAGTTAAAGGAAGATTGAAAAGTTGAAGCTAAAGGTTTCCCAGAAAAGTTTGGCACCAGCCAAACATTCAAAGATGGAATGTACTGTCTTGGGGAGGTGGTGAGCTCCTTATCACAAGAGGCCTTTGAAGAGAGGTTGGAGAGTTATTAACATGTTGGAATGCTCTGGAAAGGGAGTTCAGCATCAATAAGTAGGAGTCCCATTAAGCTAGCTCAATAAGTTAAATGCATGGGACCAAAGAAACCAGTTACCATCCTTCCTTCATGATGCCTCTCTCATTCTATTAGATGGGGGGTATACAGTTGGTCCAACAATCTTTTATGGAGTACTGATTATGTATAAGATGCTCTAGAGAAAAACACTTCAAAATGTGCATCTATGGACAGTATGTCAACAGAATGATGTGTGCACACTAAAGTCCATGCTGCTGTGTATCTGCTACTGGGTTGATTTTTGCAAGAGCATTAGACTGCCTCCAAGGACTAAATTAACCTTCAAGTTTGCTACTGCATCAAGAGACTTGGTCTAACCTCCAGTGCTATTCTAGTCAGGCAGGACATGGCAGTGAGTTGCCAGAGCAGGACTATTCAAAGCAACAACAGAAATAAAGAGCCCACTATCTCCATAATCAACTCATCTCCTGAAGTGAAAGGCCTGGTTGTTTATAGCTGTGCTTCCAAAGGGCAGTTATGCTTCAGATTTTATACCCAGAGTTCAGTTTCCCATTTCAGTAAATCAAAAAAAGATATTGATTTTGAACAATGGCTGATTTTATTGTCAAAGCAAATTTCATTTCTTGAGATGATTAGATTTTATTAAGCTATGTCCTAAGTGCCACGGAACACACATGGTGTGAATAAACAGCATAGTCCTCAACCGAAAGTGATTTGTCAGCCACTAAATACAGTGATGTTTGCTCAACTCCATTTGTCGTTGAAAATACAAAAATGAGGGAAATGTTGTGGGGGTCAGAGAACTTGTGCAAATCTTGCCTGTATCATTTATAACTCATGGCCATTGCATAACACATAATGCCTTGGATTGTAAGTTTTCTCTTCTGTAGGTGGGGATAATGAGACCTAGCTCTCAAGGGGGGATGGATTGCAGGGATAAAGTGGAATAGTGTAAATAAGATGCTTAGCATAGTTCCTGGTGCATAGTAAGCTCTCAACAAGTGGTAGCAGTTATTAGAATTACTATTGGGAAGATATCATGAGCTGCTGAAGATTAGGACATATTATTAAGAATTGATTCTTTCTGGGGCTCAGGTCTGCTTTGAAAAATTATAGAAACAAGCCAGAAAGAGGACAGTTTCATATCACTTCTGGCCTTACAAATGTACTATAACACCATGCATGGGTCTTCCCTTGTTGGGGACCTTTTGTTTTGAAATGCAAAGAAAGGAAAAAAGGAACTTCAGAAACTGAGTTCTATTTTTGTGGGGAAACCTGCATGGAATTGAAAGGGGGCTTGAGAAAACAACTGATCCAATTTCCTGACTCTAAGGAGGCCTGTGCTTCCAGCATTCCTAGATTATGGCTTTCCAAAATATGCTTCAAAAGTTTCAAAAGGTGGGGACTCTGTAAGATCCTTTGATAATGTATGATGCTGCCACATGGTCTTAGAATCAGTAAGCTCTTCATAAGGTCTGATTATGCTGCAGCACAGGCCCCTATTTTCTCTCTTGTCTGTTCTTGTCAGCAGAATCTGTACGCTCTCATTTAGACATTTGTCTCTACCCTCACCCATCAATATATTTTGATTTACTGAAATATGGAACTGAGCACCGTGTAAGCTCAGCTGGATCACTGTAAGTACTGCTATAAACAACTGGGGCTTTGCTCTTGGAAGGTAGTATGAAGCTCCCTACTCAGCTTTCTTTCCTTTAGCTGAAGACAGCCCATGTTTTTAAGTGCAGTCCTGGGAAACACAGGTCCCAAATCTGCCACGGTTGTCCAAATGACCAGGAGAAACTGGTTGTAGAGGCTAAGCACATGGGAAGCTGTGCCACACACTGGCTTCCTCAGGGCAGATGCTCAATCTAGTCATCCATCTTATTTCATCCAGGGTTCACATGGGTCACATGTGGCTGATGATTTGCACACACCTGGGAGCTGGTCTGCTTCAATGCCAAAGCCTCCTTTCCCAGCTGAACATCTCAAAAGAGTGATCTATTTTCACTTTCTCCATTTCCTCACCTCCCACTCTACCACGGCAATCTGACTCCAATTAATTAGCACTCCACCAAAGGCACTCTTATCAGAGTCACGAATGCTGTCAAACCAAATGGCTTCTTTAAAAAAAATACCTTGTTTTACGTGACCTCTAAGCAGTATTTAAAATTAACCATTCCCTTCCTATTGAGAAGCTTGCTGCCCTTCACTTTTCTTGACCACGTACATTTCTGGTTTTCCTCCTACCTGTCGGGTATCTTCCTCTCCTCCCTACTAGGCTGCCATTTCTTACCTTTCTCTTGAATACTGATATTCCTTGGGGTTTGATTTTAAGTTTCTCTTTCTTTTTAATGATACATCTCCTTACTTGGATGATGTTATGTACTCCCAGATTTACCATTATGATGTGTAAACTGATAATCTCTAATCTAATCTCCATTTCAGGTTCTGAGCTTCAGACCTATATCTAATTGCCTGTCAGATATATTTACCCAGACGCACATTGGCACCTTAAACTCCACATGCCCCAAGTTGTATTCATCACTGTAGGGTAAATGAGTTATCAGGGTTTTTACCCTTCCACCATTAGCATCTATGACCACCACCCTTCCCATGATGGTGCATATCTGGCTTAGTGGGTGTGCACATGTGTAGTCACACACATCTGGGCTTAGGGGGGAGAAGGTAAAAGGATGGCATCACTCTGGGGGGACAGGAGGAATGCCAAGGTAAATGCCAGGATGAGAGAACATGAAGAGAACACGAGGAACGCCAGATAGAAACACTAGATCGAGGGCCCAGAGAAAGAGCTTGATGATTCATGGGGTTCTTGCTTGCCTCCCAACACCCTAACCCTGCCCTGCTCTGCCCTGCCTTGCTCTGCCTGGCCCATGCTTGCACTAGTCACCAACCCTTACTCAAACCTGCTTTCTTTTCTTCCTATATTCTTTATCTCAGTGAATTGTACCCCATACCTATACTCCCTTAATTCCAAAATTAAGTCATTTAATAAGTTCTTTGACTTTTGATGTCAATATTTCACAGATATCTAGTTTTTTTAAAAATTTTTGTAAGCAAATTTAATTTATATATATATATATATATATATATATATATATATATATAAATCTACTAGAGCTGTCATAACAAAGTACCATAGACCAGATGGCTTAAACAACAGAAACTGATTCTTTCACAAGTCAACAGCCTCTGCCTTCAAGATGCTTACAGTTTGGAGACTGATATCTAGTTTTCTCAATGCATCTTGCTGGTAGTTTATATTTGGCCATATCATTGCTTGCTGATGTGACCTACATAAAGCTGAACAGCTTCGTGGCCACTGTCATCACAGACTTTTACCCCAAATATTTGCTGAACATACAAAAAAGCATTGGAAAATTATTCACTTTGTAAAGAAGTCTCCTAGAAGGTGCTAATACTCATCTATACATTGGTTATAATATCATGAGGGCAGTTTGTCCCTGCCAGGCCATTGTTACTTCAGTCACTTCTGAAATTGACTCCGTGCCTGTAACCCTACTTCCCTCTACTTGATTCTCTATACTGCAGCTAGATCATTAAAAAATGCACTTCTATGCTTAATAAGATGTATGTCTCCGCTTAATGCTATTACTGACTCTCACTGTCCACTAGACAAAACTGAAACTCTGTCATGTTTATGAGGTTCTACAGCATTTGGGCCTCACTTCCCTCTTCAGCTTCATCTCTCACTACTCCGCCATATTCTGTGTATCAGAGTGTCCTGTTCCTATCAATATATGTTACCTGTGCTCTTATGACACACATCCAAGGGACGTCCAGTCTATCTTGGGAGATTAGGAAATACATAGTTTGGCAACAGAGAACACATTACATATTGGATGTAGTGATTCAATTTTGTAAGGAAATGGGACAAGAACGAGAATTAGAACCAGCAGGGGAGGGTCCTTTGTTACAGGCAAAATATGATTGGGGCCAGCAGCAGTGACTCTTCCCCGAGAGAATAGGATCATAAGAAGTAAACCCCTACTCAAGGTAGAGGGTCTTAAGTGGGTACTGAAGTACAGAACAGTTTGCACTCATTGCTCTGAGGCAGCCTAAATGGAAAACTTCTAGTAACTCTTTAAGGTACTTTAAGCACAGAACAGGACATGACAGAGCAGCAGAAGCAGAGCTGAATAATCTGGACATGGAATCAGTTTTCTTTCCCAGTCACTCCTGCTGGTTTCCAATATCCTTTTTTTACTCCCCTCCACAACTCTCTTCCTGTTTCTAAAGCTGAAATTGTATATAGAAAATGGAAGGGGCACTTGAGGGAAACTGAGGAATGAAATGCTGCAGGGAAAACGTGATTCTGGTTTCCTGGCTGCCAGGATTCTTCTCCAATGGGCTGCACTCTATCTACATGCCAATCTGAAAGGATGAAGTAGCTTTGAGGGTGGCAATTGTGGCTTACAAAAATGTCATGTGAAAAAGAATTTATCTCATGGTGATGAGGATCCTATGTTTGCTCTTATTCAGATCAAGAGTTCCCTTTTCAGCATAACTTTTCCATACAGAATCAGATAAGTCATTTAGAGTTGACTGATTGCAATACTAAGTGTTCTATTTTAAGATAAAAATATCCACAAGTGAATCATATACGTGCATCGGCTCTCTTTCGTCCCCCTCCTCCATATAAACACATTCACACCCTTCCTTACTGCCATAAATAATGCTCCTTTTCTATGCCTTCTTTGGGATTTTGCATCATAGGAACTTAGGCTGGTTGAGAACTTGAGAACCTGACCCACACAAATTCTCTTAAGAATGGTTCATTCATTTTGTCAGTTTTCTGGGCTTTCTAGCAGCCCATTTTATTTTTTGTAGTTGACTATGTTTGACTAAGTTCTGAGTTTCTGGGGTGAGGCAGGGACCCACAGTGAAGAAGTCCCCCAATAGTCAATTTCTTTGTTTTATAGAGATGCGATGGATGGAGGATGGAGGAGAGTGGCCATTAGGGTTACTGACTGAAGGAAGGACTCTGGGTGATGTGCTCACGTTACTCACCTTGTTATCCTAGGTTTTAATGGGATGAGGAATGAAGCAACAGGACTATCCCAACAATGGAGCCTATTGCTCATTATCCCTCCACAGCAGCCCTTCATTCCTTGCTAACAGAACCCTGATTTTGCATTAAGACTTTGGTTACAACATGCTCAGGGAAGCCAGATGAGGACCATTGGGTACGAATCCATTTTGAAGATCCCATTTTGCCTCTGCCAGTGACTGGTGAAGGTAGGAGCATGTAACTCAATTCCGACTGGTGTGATGCAAGAAGGAAATCTGACAGCAAGTCTACCTGTATCTGGTCACATCATTATGAAAGACAAGAAAGCTTACTGACTAAAGTACTTCTTTAAATACACACAGCCCAAACCATCACAGCCATAGCATTATTACTCACAGTCAAAACCATCCTCTCTGATACACTAACCAGTCCTTAGCCCCTCAGCATCTATGTTTATACATTTGAAAGGATTATCCTATGATCTAGTTCAAAAGAGACACATTCATGGGATGTTAAAGTTTGAAGAATTGTGGTAAAATGAGAATCTGAGCTCAGATGAGAGCTGCACTGATTGTTTATTTTCACTGGAAAACAATTTTCCTAAGTAGATGCACAGTGGATATCAGAAGGCTAGCAAAATGTTGCTTTTACTTAAGAAAACTTCCCAACCCCCCCCCCCAACTAGCTTCTCATGTGTACAGGAAAAGCACATCATGTTCATTCATTTAAGCCAATTTTAAAGGACTTCTAGTAGTCAGTACTTACCCTATTTTTTATTATTCAAAACTAATAAAGTCATATATCTTGGCAGATAGTCAAGAAATGAACTGACCTTTTCCTCTAAATGATTCAAATCGGAGAGACTTTAAATTCACATGGCAACATTCCACCCAGCGTTATATTCCCCGCCTTGATTACCATTTTCTCCTATCTGAGGCTCTTTGAGGAAACAAGTAAGTTACACGAAAAGAAACGTTCACTATTTGCTGTTATAACGGATACACCAGACCTCCTCTCTACCTAATTTCTGTATGAGAAAATTCTTATCCATTTTCATGACGCCAAACAGTGACAACGCTGGAAACCCAGCGGCGCGTACCTGAGTGATGTCCATGCCCGAGTCACAGCTCAGTGGTTGCGTGGAAGTCAGACCGTTTGAACCGATTACAGTTGTGATCACAGCACTGTCATCAATTCTCCGAATCATAGTCCCATCCACAAAGTAAATGAATCCATGCCTATCAACTGTGATGCCTGTTGGGAAAGAGCAAATGAGCATTAGGAGTCTAGCAAGCCACCTTTGCACCGAGAGCAGTATTTTGAAAGAAGTCATAGAAATGGAAGGGCATTTAAAAGACATATGGATTCAATTGTACTCAGCACAGACAGGACAGTAATGGGAAAGGTTTGTTCAGACACAGTCATGTCTTCGGGTATTGAGAAGAAATGACAACATGTAGAGATAGAACCAGATCTAATAGTTTTGTAGTGCCCAGTTTTATATTTTCACCCCTTCCCACATACTGGCTTACCCTCACAAACGGAGGAAAAGCCTCTGGAAGATAAATGGGAAAAGATAGGTAGTATATGTTACTTTCCATGCAAGGTCATTACTTGCTTTCATGTTGCACTAGGAAATAACTGCCTTGGAAAGTATTAAAATGATTTTCATCAATTCACACTCACCAGAAAGTTTGTAATCATTTTGATAAACTGGTCTGAGTTTTTTCCCTCTGTATTGTCTATTAAGAGGGGTTTGGAGCACAAAATTATGGTGTCACAAGGGAATGGTTAAGCTTTTAGAAAAAAATAAGAGCTCATAAAATGTTCACAGTAGTTTTTACACAGTGTGTTAATTACAGTCTGGTTTCTTGGAAAATATATAGTAGCAGTTAGAAGACTTGGATTCTAATATTGAATACAACACTTACAACTGATATGAGATTTTGATGGAGCCACACATCTTTACATTTCAGCCTCCTCCTCCTTGGTGAAATAGGGAAAGGATGATCTGTTTTACCTAGCTAAGGTGACAAACTGTCTTGGTTCATTGGAACTGAGTCAGGTTTCAGTTTTAAAACTAGATGGTCCTGGATAGACTTGGATGAGGTGGTTACTCTACACCTAGACTGTTAGAAGCATCACATGAAATACTATGATTAAAGGGTGTCAGACACATGAAAAACATGATTCAACTACTACTTTTTACTAGAGTTCTTGAAAATAACCACACAGCATTATTTTAGTCTTCACTTTAGTCTTTTCCCATCTCTCAGTTATTCAGCTCTTGTGCAACTCAGAATATATGTTAAACTTAGAAATCTCTGTGATAACAAGCGTGCGCTTTTCATATAAACACACACGTGAACATAAGCACACACACACACACACACACAGCAATTTTCCTGGCAAAGAGTGAACTCATGTAAAGAGAGTTTATAAACCTAACTTAATAAAGTGCTTTTAGATGTGCTAATTTGTTGGCAGGAGGTTAATATAAAGACTCAGTTTTATGTTGTACTTTGATCTATCCTGATGTCCCTCATGAAGTATTAATCATTAACATCTATAAATGTTTTCATTTTATTTTCATTTTAACTTTTCTTGAATATGTTGAAGGTCAGCTACATTTTGCTGAATCCTTGAAGGAAACAAAGGGGAATTTTGTGTCACTAAGTTTATCATTTTAGAAGCATAGAACCTATGAGAGGGTTTTGTAGAAGATTTTTAAGATTGGACCAGGTGAAATGATGATGGCACATGACCAGTTCTTTAGTTTCCAGGATGTTTGGTGAGCCAAGGGGGCACAGCTGCTTTTTATCTTTGTTCACATTTTGGCAAAAGCAATTTTCTTGATGCCTAGAATTTGGTCTGGTTTGGGGCAGGTCTATGATTTTTGGGGTCACCTTCTCTGACCTCTGTATTAACTATCATTGAATTTGAAGTGCAAAACTTGGCTGTCATAAGAGAATGGGCTGAAATATCAAGGCTTGAATCTCAAGAGCAAAAAAAAAAAAAAGAGCTTCAAGTGTACGAAACCATGAATTACTTACTAACCACATACTATCTCTGTGTTGGGTTCTGTGAGGGCCACAGGATAAAGAACTCAAGAGGTAACATGGCAACTAAGAGGAATATCGAGAGACTAGTAAATTAAAGGTATTAAAAATAAAATGGCAGTGTTGGTCAAATTTGGAGACGGTAAAAATAGACAATCTAATTTCCCTGAAAATTGCAGATGTTCCACAAAAAGTGTAGAGAAGTAAATGTATTCCTACAGAAACTAGCGTATTTGAGAAGTTATGTCTTCATGTTGGTAGCAGCGAGGACAACTCTGTTCTTTGACTTCCACATCCTCATCCCTATCAGAGGACAAGGTTTGGACCGATCCAGGGAGATAATCCTGGATTTTACGTGGTTTTCACACTTTTAGTTTTTCTGAGCTTCAACACATTGTGAACTGCTTTCCGCTCTTGTCAGCTGAACTCCACAGATGAGGCTTATTAAATACTTACTACTGGCCTTCAGGGCTGATTTGACTGACAGTTTAGAGGATATTCTCCTTTCATATATTTGTGTAGAATTTTCCTTTGATTATGATCCAAATTTCAAAGATACATTTCTTTCCTTGAGACTCTTCAGTTAAATTTTTTTTTTTCAGGTGCTAAGTGTTTTTTTTTTTTTTTATATATATAAATTTCACAACTTTGTAATCTCAATCTTCAGTTAAATTTGATTGGGGTGTGTTTATGTTTGCAGGTGAAAAAGAAATAGTAGAAAGGGCTTTGAGAGACTATATGATAGTTGCTTTAACATTGCATCTAGGCATATTTTATATATAATATACATATTTTTATTTCTTCTCATTTTCCTTCTCCAACCAACCCACACACGATTTTCTCAAACAACTAACTTTACTAATTCTTCACTGGTGGGGTTCAAGGGGCATTTAATTTTCGTTGAGGTTAAAAGACCAAAATTGGGAACCTCAGATTGGAAAGAGAATTGTTTTTGCTATTCATTGACAGGGGAGGGGGACCACCCCTCCCATAAGGATCATTGTTAAGTCCAGGGATGTTGGTGATGCCGTGATGCAGTAGGATACATAACTGCTGGTAGACTCAGTGGGAGGAGGTGGCACATGTCCAGTGTATTTTAAGCTTTATTCTTCAGAGATGGGGATATGAGGGACTTCAGATCACATTAAGCCATCTGGGGCTGGCAAGATCTACAGATTCAATTGACTTTCATATTTTGGTATTATTGTACCCAGATCTCCACAACTTAGTACCCAATGTTGTGAGCATAATTTGTTCCAATGGCCAAGCCCATTGAGTGCTTACAGACAGCACTTTTGTTGGAATCAAAAACACAATTGAAAGCACAGTCTTTGGAGGAGAAAGAAATTAAGAAAGGAATTAAACTGCACTAAGAAGAGCATTTCCAGGGCTTTGAATTTTAATTGGACTTCATTTTTTAAGCAAGAGAAAAATATATAGATTGCTAATAGTGCCACAAGATTAGGTAGTGATGTGGAGTGGCTCGGGGGTGGAGGTGGGAAGAACACACAACAGCTTGTGTACCCACCTCCACCAAGGAAAACATGAGTCTCAGATGCCCAGGCAGCATGTTTAGCTTGAAGCACATTTTTACATTTGTGAGAAAATAAATAAATCCTTGTAAATTAGTGCACATAATGAAAGCATTGACAGACCATAACCTGGAAGTGTGAATGGTGCTGTCTCTATTCATTAGCATTAAGCCCTAACAAGCTCTTTCTATGGAGGGGCCTGCTCATAAATAAAGTGCATCTTGTAAAAAAAAAAAAAAAAAAAAAACTGTTCACAATCTCATATGCAAAGTAGGAGACATTATATAATATCTGAACTGCAGGCTCTTTTCTCTGTGAAGCCTAGCTCTGTATGAAACAGCTGCAAATTACTGGCAAAATGATTTTAGTCTTCCCTTGTCTTGTTATCCTCCAATGAATAAATACTATAATTCTTAAGAGACAATTGCCTAAAGCTGGGGCAGCCTGAACAGTCACTAATAAATTTATCACCTGTTGGGGAAGAGGACATTTCTGATCGATACTGAAGCAGCAGGAACATCCTGATGTGGAAATCACAGGGAGTCCAGATGTGGAGGTTAACAGCCTCAGAATAGTAGCTAAAATCCCAAATTAGATAATAGTGGGAGATCAGAGATTTTGGCCATACAGTATGCTAATTATAAATGCTGGCAGAAGGTATTTCTGTACTTAATTTATAAAAATTACAGCTGTTGAGGCCACCTACAATTTTATTATTTCTATATTAGAAATGAATCCTCTTTCAGAATATAAGCTTTGTAAGGTAGTCATAAAATTCTCTTCATCTTTGGCCTTAGCAACCAGAAAACTGAAATACTGTTTTTTCCCCACCAAAATCTGCTCTTTAATTTTATGAGGCAGAGATAAATGGTTAAAATAAACTTTCAGGGAATGTCCTGAGTGCAATATGGCGTCAGCTCAATCTCTAATACTGAGAGTGCTGAATTGTGTAACCGACATCAGCCAGTTGGTCATAAAATGCCCTTTAAATCACAGAGAGATTAAAATATTTTCCTTTGTTTATGTGCATTTCAATTCTCTGAAAATTGGCATCATGTGTAGTCTATATGGAAATTCTCCACTAGGCAGAAAAAATCCGTTCTCCAGCCAATCTGACTGCTGTCCACTTAATTAACCACTAAGATCAGAAAGGCCAAATTCTAAACAATAGTTCTGTTAACTTCTCTTGCTAGCTAGCTACTAAATGGAGGTTCCGGAACTTGGAGGAATCACAAATATCTGCATATATATGTAGGTTTGAAAAGAAGAAGGAACCTAATGACCAGTTGACATGCTCTCACTGTATGGTTCATGATGAGAACAGCATTTCTCCTATAAGCTCACATGAGTAAGTGTGCTCCTTAATAAGATATTCTGCTTATTTAAAAGTTACAGTAAATTTCAAGCTGTTAAGTTCAGTATCAAGAGAATGCAGACACAATTTTAAAACAATAAATTAATAGTCTACAGACTGGAAATCCTTTCAAGACTCAGAATGTACTCAGAGATATCTTAAAGAACAATAGATTTGTCAGCTAGAAATCTGTGGGAAAAACAGATAGGGCCAGTTTTTAGTATTTATCTTCTACTCAACTCTTTTTGATCTCCAAGTTTAGCCTTCAGGGCAAGGCAAAGTGAATCAGCAGCAATTATATCTCCACCAATCACTGGTTTTTTTTCTAAAAACTTATATGGGAGAAAGTGTTTTCTTCTTATTAATTTATTCCATATTAGAGTATAAAGCAGTCGTGGCACTGTCCTTGAGGAGTTCAGAAATTGGTGGGGGAGTTAGGTAAATCACAAGGCATTACTGTGTGAGTGATAGGCTTTGCTTTGGGGCAAGTCTAAGGTGCCATGGGAACAACTTCTTTGGGGGATGAGTTGGGGAGATGAAGTTCCTGAATGATTTTTCAGAGTAAGTCACATGTCATCAGAAATCCAAAGGACCATGTTGAATTCCTGATGAACCTAGTGTGAAATCCAGGTAAGTATCACTGAAGAACCATGAAGGATGACTCATGTCACTAAAGAATAACCATTTTCATTTGCTGAGAGTACTGATACTCCTGGCACAGTGCTGACTTCTTTATATACAGTTTCTCATTTAATCCTCATAGCAGTAGCCTTGTGGAGTAGGTATTATTAGTGGCCATTTTTTTTAAAGAAGAGAAAATAGATGTTCAGAGGTTGAAAGATTAATTCTAGGTTCCATAAGATAGAAAATGCTAGATTTTGTTCATGTTTGTCTGAATTCAACGTTCATTCTCTTAATTGTTATCCCATGTAGTCTAAATGGGTTTATCAATCACTTTACCACAGGAGTGGTGTCAAGACCGGTTTCAGAAACTCCATGAAATTATCTGTAAAATGTTTTGTGCATGGGTGATGTCATGGCCCATTGCTTTTGTTAGATTGTTAAAATGATCCATGACCTTTCCCACCAAATGGTTAAGAAATTTTATATTCCTTTAGATATCTTGGATCCCTTCTGAATTATTCTTCAAAGATAGCCTGTGGTTCCACCCCCACACAGCTGGTGAGTTTATTGAAAGTGGAATCTCAGTATCATGGGGGTTCTGGTAAGTATTATGGTATGACCTACCACATGGAAAGAAGGCCCAGAAACAAGGGCTAAACTCATATAGTGTTAGGGGTCAGGCAGGTAACATATTTGCGCATTAGGCGAGGTATTAAAGTATATAGGTTCCAGGGGAAACTAAAGTTAACTTAAAAGAGCATGTCCCATCTAAATGCATTCAATCACTTTTTTAAAAATAAAGATACAACATGAACCAAAAGAATTACATCTTTGAACTGGATTTATTCCCCAAGTTGCCTATTCATGATGCTTCCAAGATGATGATCAGGGGGGAATATACAGTCAGCGAAGAGGCTGCTGTAAGTAGAGAAGCTCCATGAACTGAAAACAATCTATTAACCAGTATAGCATTGCCTTTGAAAGTGTCCTCAGTACAGAGATTTCCCATATAACCCCTGCCTCCACACATGCACAGCCTCCGTCATAATCAACATCCCTCACCAGATTGGTACATTTGTCACAGCTGATGAACCTACAACTGACATCATGATCACCCATAGTTTATCTTAGAGGTCACTCTTAGTGTTGTATATTCTGTGCGTTTGGCCCTAAGGATATCATACAGAGCAGCTCCACTGTGTGAAGATTCTACATAATTTATCTGTTAACCTAAAACTGCTCCAACAAAGTCAATTTTAAGAGTTATGCCTGGTACAGTGCTGTGAAACCAAAGTTCGTCAAATATTAGTTGTGATTTTCATCACTAGAAAATGAAATACCTGGACGGATGAGATTGATAGTTGTTAAGAATGCAGCCTCTTTTGTTCTTACCACAATCACAACTCAGATTACAATAAATTCATCAAATTCAGTCAAATCACACCAGAAAAGTAGGTGTCCAGGCTGACTTCAACTTTGCTCTCGCTCTGCCATGCTTCTTGCCATCATTATTCCTTCCGAAAGTCCTCCCTCATTAGCATAGCAGAGACAGTGCTATGTATTCAGGTGATCCTATTTCTTTTTCTTTCTGAGGATAGAGCTACATTCTGCTTTCCAGCCTCTGCAGTTAGGTGTAAGCAGAAGTGGTATCTGTTACAACTAGGCTTGGTCCTTACCAAAAGCTCTGCTGTGCTGTTCTATGGCTCATCCCATTTCCCCGCTGGCTGACTGGAAGCAGAGCATTCAGTAGAACACTCTAAGCTTTTGGGAACTGAAGAGTTACCAGATGGAAGGAACCTAGTTTCCTGACATACTGCTTGGAGCAGATTCTCCCCCCTCCCCCCATATCACCCATATTGGACTATGATGTGAACAAGAAATAAACTATTTTGTTCAACCATTGAGATCATGTGTGGTCTTGTTTCTCCATATACTTGTTAACTTGGCTTGACAGCTGCATATACTAAATCAAGTCTTACTAATCTTTCCAGGTTTCTACAAGTTGTTTCTCTTCTAGGAACTGTTTCCTGAAAACTACAATTCATTTTGGTTTGTTTTCCAACCAGAGAAGCTGCTTTCTTTTTTACATGTGAAGTCTCTAATCATAATCGATGCAAACAATAAGTTCCTTGAGGGCAAGTACTGGGTTTCATGTTGCACTTTTATATCTCAATGAATCCAGTGGGTGTGAGCACAAATGTCCGGTAAACCTTGCTGAATTATAAACTAAATTGTCACACATTTATATTGAAGCACACCCAAATTGAGTCAAATAAAGCATGCTCTGAGGTCAAGAGCTACACATACTTTTTTCTAAAAATGAGTCTAGAAAAGAGGCAATGGTAATCTCTTTAAAGACCTTCAAGAGAAGTATAGTCCTCCTAATTAGTGATGATGACAGTATGGGGGAAATGGGGTTGACAACCAGGAGCAAATAGAATAAAGGTCATGGATCAAAATGACTGCGAATGAATTCAATCATGTCTATAGCTTCACTGAAAAGTTTAGTATCCCCTCAAATGTAACTTATTCTGTTAACCAAGTCCTGTGTTATGATCTTATGCTCTCTTTCAACACTGTCATCTTAGGAGTTTTAAGAAAACAGAAACCCTTAAGATTTTGCCTTGATTTCCTTCATAATGGACCATGTTAGTGAAAGCAGAGAGGCTCCAGCGTCACAGGAGGGGACCGGGGTTTCAGGCTGACCTTTGTTATAGATTAACTGTAGGTCTTTGGGTAAGACATTGAACTGCTCAGTGTCTTGATTTCCTAACACATTTCCTACCTACTGCATGGAGCAAAATGGTGTTAAACTCAGAGCCCATGAGATGAAAACATTTTGAAAAGGGTAAATTATGATGGTGACACTAAGTGGTGCCCTAATTGCTCAGTTACTATTATAATTCCTTCTGAAAGTGACTTTCCTAAGCCTAGAATCAAAGATTTCCACATAGGTTCTGCTTCAACATTTTAGGCTTTTGTATGTTGGCCAGGGAATAAGATTTAAGGTCATAAAGCATTATGTAACCCTTCTCAGTAGCAGAGTATCCTATGTCAGATTCACCATGGAGACAAAGCAGTGGTTGAAAACAATTTCGTTAGCTGGCTGCTCTATTGAACTATTGGTGTAAAAGCCTCCAAGCTTTTATAAAATGGCTCAAGTTTTCTTCCAGAGAATCAAATAAATGAAGCTCCATGCTGTGCAGTTGGTTCAGGGAGACCCTGGCATGGGGTTGGTGCTGGTGCCTCACATTTGATAGTGACATTAGACACCAATACTAGTGTGAGTTATTTTTCTTTCTTTATTGAGCTAGGGCTGTGTGCACGTAAGAAAGGTTAGGGTAAGGAGATGATTCTAGTTCAAGTTGAAATGCCTATCTCTCATTTTATTTTTGTGCTAGAGTTCTTGTTTAAAAGATGCCTGCAGGCTGAGATTTAAGGGGACTCGGTACATATGGGCTAAGATAAATGAAGTTTAGCAAATTCAAGCTGAATATTTTATAACCCCCTCTAAAAAATTCTTCAAAGCTTGAGCATCTATATCTGGGGCACTACTCAGATACATTTTGTTCCACTCCCAGCCTCTGTCATCCTAAGGAAACAAACCACCTCACAAGAACCTTATGTGAACAATTAGCCCGAGGAGGGAAAGTTCATTTATTGTCCATGGACCAGCAAAAAACTAATTGCAGTTGTTACACTCTAGAGAAAATGAGTCTCTCTCAAGGTGTGGGAACAACCAAGAGGTTCTAATAAAAAAGCAAACTCAGTAGAATACCTTGGCCTGAATATTCAATGAAAGCAGGATATGAGGAATTAAGTCTGATGGTGCTTACTGTTCACAAAAGTGGGTTCACTCAAGAAGAATTAAAATTTTTGTAGGATAGTTATTTGGATGTAATGCCCATTCAGAACCAACACAGAGGGTCCACTTAAAATTCTTCCAACATCTGTACAACTTGACTAATGAAATAAAGGCTGAAAGAGAAGTTCACCAAGTCAGAAGTGGTAGATAGTCATTTGCCAAAAGTAAGGCGGCTAACAAACACTGTGTGAAGACAATTTTTAAGCCTTTTAAATGGAAATTTAAACACCATTTACCAGTATCGATTTGGGCTCGATGAAGAATGTATTATTACCGCCCCTCCCCCCACATACACATGCATACAAACAACTCCTTTGACCCTTTTCTTTTCCACCCCGTGATCTACAAGTTTGACAATCTCTGGGCTTGAGGTTACATTGAAAGCTAGGTAAAAAAACTGAGAAGCTGTATTGAAAAGGGGCTGGTGACTGTCTTAGCGTTGTCTTCACTAAGATTGGGGTTTTCAAGCTCATTTGCACACCTTTTTTCCTCTAAATTCAATCACCCAGACATGTCCATGGAGATACAAGTGGAGGAGTCTGTGGGTAGAAGGTAGAAGACCCCACTGGTGAGCTTGACTGCAGACTTTGAAAAATTTACATAATCTCCCATCCCCTGGTTTTTGCCTTTTGTCTAATGATAAGACTAAAAGCTGAGCAGCCATGTCAATGGATTATTATAGAGACCAAGTAAATAGCACCTATTCAATCTGTGAAATCTCACTGAAGGCTTAATACGAGCCATGTTAATATTTATGATTTTGAGTAACTGTTAGCTTTCTGGC
Source organism: Uropsilus gracilis (assembly GCA_004024945.1). Classification (NCBI taxonomy): domain Eukaryota; kingdom Metazoa; phylum Chordata; class Mammalia; order Eulipotyphla; family Talpidae; genus Uropsilus; species Uropsilus gracilis. The sequence goes on along the minus strand of PVHY01003543.1, from coordinate 65,988 downwards.
ATCAAGCTGGTTTATCTAGTACATGATAAACTGCTTCAGCGTGGCTTGACATAGGTGGCAGGAACCCTGTGTGTAATTCTGTCAGCATCTCCTCCATGTGGATGGTGATGATCGGTCTGTACATGAGACCTTGTTACTCCACCAGCCAAATTGGCCTCTGTACTGGCTGTGAAATCCCTCCTTTCACTCGCCCACTGCTACCTATTTACCTGCACTGCTCCCTGTTCCTGGAATGCCCTTGCTTTTCCTACTCTCCAAATCCTGCTCATCTTTTGAGACACAGTGCAAGCAAGTCCAGCCCTGATACAGGGGCAGTGATGCAGTTGAAAATAGTACTGGACACCATACTGCCCTGGTAGGTGGGGTCTGAGAGAAAGACTAATGAGAAGAAGCGAGAAGCATGAGAGGGGCATAAAAAGAGGAGCCAGAGATAGGAGAGAGATGAGAATGGTGGCCTGAGATAACAGGCCCACGTGGTCTGGCTGGGAAGTCCTCTGGAAGTGTGAGCTGGGCATGGCAAGGAACCATGGTGGGAGAGAGGCCGACAGAAGAGTAGCCGGTGTGAAGTCAGATGCCAGAATGGCAGGCCAGGGGTGACCAGGGGCTGCTGAAGGCAGGCCTGGTGGATGTGGCCAGATGCCTCGGAAGGTGGGCCTGGTAAAGGAAGCACATGGAGCTTCAGCAAGGCGGCAGATTTGGAAAGCTGAGTTTGCATCAGCATCTGTTGGAAACATTTGAAGAGCCTTGGAAAAGTGGAGCAGCTCGGAATGCTGGAGAGAGAAGAAAGCCAAGAGAAGATGCTGGGGAGGGACTGGACTTTGCAGAGTGCCTACAGGTTTGGAGGGGCGCCATCTTGGATATATGTTTGGGACTTTTGGACTAAATGGTACTTGGGGTGAAATAATGGGTCACTTGCGGCATTAAGGACTTTTCATTTACCTGGTTAATTTTCCTCGTAAATAAAACCCTGTTGTTCAAATTGTATTTGACTGGCAATTGCTACACATGGGTGAGATGAAGCTGGTAAGAAACTGGGCGGTGGAAGCCGCATTTTAAAATGATGCCTTTTTCCTGTGGCTTTTTGGTTGTAAGCTTTTGCCTATTTTGATGCAATTTCAGTCCCATTGATTATAATGTATACAGTGACTCCAAGACCACAAATACCTTGACAGAGGGAGTTCCTTGTCAGTTACATGGGAAAAAAATTACACTGGTTTTGTCTGACAGTAGAACTCACCTGAGCCTATTAGAAGTGGTGTGCTATACCAAACTAGTGGGTTATAATTAATATAATATAATATAATATAATATAATATAATATAATATAATATAATATAATATAATATAATATAATATAATATAATATAATATAATATAATATAATATAATATAATATAATATAATATAATATAATAATATAATATAATATAATCAAGGGTCCCAATGGCTGTCATGTGTCATTAGGGTGCAAACTTACAGATTGGCTTGTGACTGAAAGCATGGGGTGTTTGACTGGACTTGAGTATGCATTTTACATGTACAGGTATAGCCATTTTAACAAATCCATTTCATGATGCCACCTTCATAGGATGGGGTGAATCATTCATTCTCCATTTATTGTTGCCTCTTTGTTGTCTACTGCCCAAGTTTGTCTACTCTTGTTCATTGATCTCTTCTTTCTCTGGAGTTCACTTAACCTATTAGGATTAGAGCTTAGAATTCAGTTCCCAGTTTTTCTTTACCCATATGTCCAGGTCTTTGTCAGATTCCTTTCTTCCTCCAGTTTTTTCCTCTTGTGCTGATTTTTTTCTCCAAATCCCAAGTCAGATCTCCCTTCTCTGACTCCTCAGTGTTTACAGCTCCCACCATACTACCTAATGCTGGATTACAGTCTCCGCTAAAGAGGCTTCTTCCATCTCCCCAAGCAGATCATATTCCATTCCCAGACAGGGACCATGTCCTTTCATTCCACTTACAATTTTCAAATTTCCCAAAGCAGGCCAGATTGTTTGCTTCTTGAAAAGATTAACCAAACAATGGAGCTCAGTAAACATTGCCCTTTTTCTAACAAAATGTACTGGGACCATGATGTGGGTCTCACAGAGTAGTTAAAACCAATGGGAGTCTTAAAAATAGTATAGTGGGTCACTGACACTAGTGTGTTATTGACAGCAATTAAATATGTTGAAAGTATTAATTAAAATGATGACATCTCTGGATACCTGTTTGACAACTAGGAGGTCTTCGTGGTAACAGAGGTGACGGCAGTGTTTGATGACAGCATGTAGCATAGTTTCTGTCATGTAGGAGTGCTTTATATGTTTATAGAACAAATGACTAAGGTCTCTATTAGAAACAGAACAATGTGAGCAATTAGGAAAAAAACTCAGAGTAGTAATTTTAATATAAGAAGTAAAGCAAAAAGGAAACTGAGGTGCATTCGAATACTGCCAATGCCATTTTTGCAACTGCAGTGGTTTACTATTTTACTTGTTCAAACATAAACATCGTTCGCATTTCAGAAAACGAGAAAGATAATAAGGCCAGTTCATAAATAAGGCAGTGGTTTGGTCATTTGCTAATTGACTAATTTTTTGAAACATTGGAACATATTTGCAAAAATTCATGTTATTGAAATTAGACTAGATATTCTTGGGAAAGAAAATAGTGTCTAGCATTAGTAAAAGAAATTACAATGAAAAGAAGCATTTTGAGGGTGTTAAGTGTCGATCTCTGGAAAAAGTGTTGATCTTGAGAAAAATCTCAAGCCTGGTAAGCTTAAATCATATTTAAAAGTAACCCTCCTTCATACTACTCTCCCCAGGAAAGTCCCTAGTTCTGGGAGAGGAGGGGAGGTCCCTTTCCAGGGGCCCTTAGTCCCAAGGGTTGAGACAGCAACCTGCCTGTAGTTCTGAATTTAGATCTTTCAGGAAAACACAGAGAGAAGATTATAGAAACCACATAGGCTGTGTTAGCAGAATCCATTCTGATGGGGTCTGGCTTGGGGAAGGACAATACTGACCTATCATTCTATTAGTATGGCTTCAATTTCCTTGGGTTAGAGATGTCTTCCCAAATGAGGAATGATGTCTGCCCTCTAAGGAAAATTACCACTGTAATCAGCTTTCGTTCCTGAGTAAATACTGGTAAAATGGGGCACCTACCCACCTTCCTTTGCCCCAAAACCTATTACACAGTCTAACAAGCTTTTTGAAAAACCAAATGAAATAGCTAGTAAATGAAACTGGAAGAAAAATAGAGCAAATAACACCGGGGCTTCCTGACTAGACTTTGATATTTGGGGCTTGAAGATAACCTCACATTTGAGTTATTAAGCCTTTGATTCCTCAGAGAGAAATTTTAAATGGGCCAGGACTCACTCCCAAGGAAATAGGGACTTCCTTTGGTCAATGATATAGCTGACTCCTTATATCGAGGCTATTTAATATTGAAGAAGTTCACCGTCAGCTATTTGGGGAACTACATACTTGGGAACACAATAGTTTTTGGTGAACGCTCAGCTAATGGCAGAGTCTTCTATCTGATTAGCTCATAAAACAATGGATTAATGCTAGCCCATGCAGCAGACCTTAAAGAACCTACTGCAGGGCTGAAGCTGGTGTATACTCTGATATGTTGGTACATGGGCCTAATAGGTGATTAAATATTTGAATACCATCTCTATGAGTGAAAGCTGTATTTAAAGTAAAATGAATCATTTTTTAAAATGGAATTGTCAGGTATATATTTGCAAGTAGCTTTCAAAAGGTTACTTCTGACTTATTTTTTTTAATGATGAAAGAGTTCAAATGCTAAACCCTACTCAGAAAATAACACTACACACCATCATGCATCTACCACCCAAATTTAATAGATATTTACATTAACGTCACATGGCTATTTTTTTAAAAAAGGAAAATGTTATGAACATAGGCAAAGGCTCACATTTGTCACTACACCCTTTTTCCTTCCCTTCCCAGAGGAAATTCCTATTGCTCAATTAGTGTATATTATGCCAAAGCATGTTTTTATAGCTTTGCTACATATGGACACATAAATAAGTTAAAATATTACATTTTTTGCATCAAGAATTTATGTTGGAGATGGATGGTGATGATGGTGGCAGAACAATGTGAATGTACTTAATGCCTCAGAGTTGTGCACTTAAAAATGGGTAAAACGATAAATTATACATTTGTATATTTCACCACAGTAAAAAATATGCTATTGATATCACAGCATACATATTATTTTGCAATTTTATTTTATTCATGCAACATGCTTTGCAACTATTAATGTTTTTTTACATGTAGGTCTCATTCATTTTTACTGTGGTACAATATTCTATCATTTGACAAGAGTCCCATTGATGCATTATCAGATTGCTTCCATCTTTTATACTGTAATGACATCCCAGTACATGTCTCCTTACACGCTGTGTACTTGTGACTCCATACATTTTTCATCAGCAAGGTTCTCACCAGAGCCACTCTCCAACTATTTTAAATACATGGTTGTAGCCTCCCTTTAGTTAGACAACGGATTTTGTAAGCAAACAGAATTAAATGAGGTCTGACAAGAGAATCTGAATATAGCTAAATAATTTTGAAAATAAAATTTTATTGCTAACTTTGAAAACAGATCAGTTAACAGTTATGCATTTAAAAAATTATTAACTTACCCTACATCTGTCTCATCATCATACTTTATACAGTACTTAGTTTGTGCCAGGTGCTGGCTTAACCCATAGTGTATTAATTCATCTTTTATCAACCTAGAAGGAAGGGAGGTGCACCATCTCTATTTTACAGATGATAAATTTGAACTCTTTTTTATTGTTGCAAAATATACACAACATAAAAGTTACCATTTTAACCATTTCTATTGCTAACAATTTAGTGACATTAAGCATATTCACATTGATGTGCAACCATCACCACCATCACAACTAATTTTTTACAGTGAATTCAGCTTTATCTGCCTGAGTTCAAAGTCCCCTTGAACTAACCTAAATTTTATAGAATTTGTGCAACCATCACTGCCATTCATCTCCTATGTAGCTACTCTAAACACTTCCTAAATGTCCCAAATTTCATGCAGCCCAAATGTGGAAGGTACATACTATGATTTAAGGGTTGTTGGAAGGCTTGCTTTAAAAAAATACCTTTATTACAAGAAGACTTTTCTAGAAGGGTGAAAAATTTGAAGAACTTGGAATATATTGCTAACTCTGACCATTTAAGTTAGAAATACTCTACCAGTTGTTGTTGTTTTTTAGAAAGAAATAACAAACTTGGAAAATATTTGCAACACGTATGAGAGACAAAGGTGTGCTTTTCTTAGTCTATAAGACATATCAAGAGCTAAGTCAAAAGATTTGCAGAGGCTATGAAAGTGAGCTTAGTGAAAAAGAAATATAAAAGATCATAACAGATAAACAATGACACAACTTCATTTATAATTAAGGAAATGCAAATGAAAATGACAAGCTATTAGATACTATTTTCCATGGATAAATAGACATACAAAGTTTGATGATATGAGAGCTGATAAGAGTACAGCAAAATGGGCATTCCTATATGCAGTTGATGAGTGTAAATGTTCAATTTTGGGGGAGGACAACTGGTAATGTTAACCGGTGTTAAAAATGAGCCCTATATATACAGTTACAAAAACACCTCAAAATGCAAGAGCTATGTTGTTTAATGCATCACTGTAGTGATAGATTGAACACACGCAAACACATACACACAACATGCTCAAGAAGCAAAGAGATTAACAAATTATTCCATGGATATATTGTAATATTACACATCTCTTAAAAACTAAGTGGAAAGATCTTCAAGGAATATCATTAAAAGAAGCAGAGTGAAGAGTCATCTATATGGAATGATACCTTTTATGTAATCACAAAAATAGTGTTAACACTGGTTATCTTTAAGAGAAGAACTGCAGTGTGTGTGTTTGGGTTGCACTTTTCTATGTAGTTCAAGCTGTCAAATCATAGCCATATTATTTTCATACTTGTATGTTTTAGTATCACTGGGGTTTCTCTAGATGATGAGCTGAAAGACCATTTTAGTTAGGATCCTTTTTCTACATGCCATTCTTAAAAAATGGGATTAGGATATATTTTAATCCTGGTCTGCCAGGATTCCACTTTAGTTTCTGCCAGGATTTAGGATTGTCCCTTCAGGTCTCTACCTACATGCTCAGATGAGAATAACCCACAGATCATCAGCACAATGACATCCTGTCTGGAGAGCTGTCATTGTGAAAGCAAAGACACCCAAGACCTCAGAGATTGGCCAACGGGCAGAACAGAGAGCATGTGTATTTTAAAATAATGAGTTTTGTCTTTGGTTGAATGATACAAAAAAATAAAAGAAAAGAAAAAGGAAAATAAAATCACCCAAAATGCTTTGTGCAGCAATAATCATTACTCTCACTTAACTGACTCTCACACTATGTGTCCACTCGTCCCCTGCACCCTGACACATGTGGCAAAATACAGCACATGACCGTTTTGTACCCTGAACTTTTCACTGACTGTTGTTTCAACGGACTATTGTTTTGTATTTTCCTTATATCCTCAGGGGTGTACCAAGGTTTGGGGGTGATGGAAGTGGTCTCTCCTGAGTGCAGATTTTAGTAAGGGTGTATTTTCTGTAGAAAGGTTATTGGAGCTCTGGTAGTGGGTCTGGGGTGGTAACATACATCTGAGAAGGGGTTCAACCAAACCTCTAAATCATTATCAGAGTGGTAAACCAGTGCTACCTCAAAAGTGATATAATTAAGTAATACAAAAGAAATATTAATAATAATATTGAGGAATAGCAGGTCTGTTTTTACTATTTCCATTCCCTAAAATTCTAAACAATGTCAGTGATAAAATATTCCTCCCAATGTCCCATCTTCACTGAGTATACCATTCTGAGTTGGTCCAATGATGATTAGGGGTGAGGGCAGAGGAAATGGTGGATTCCTATCTCGGGAAGATAGACTGAGGACTGAAGCAACAAGTTAGCTGGGGAAGTCACTGAAAGAGGGAAAGAAAAGGAGACATTGCAAGCATCCCCTGCTTTACCAATTTACTGGCTAGGTTCATTCAGCTTAGGTAACTTTACAGAATGCGCACTTGACTTAAACAAAACAAAATGAGTAGCTTTCTTATGTACATATAACTTCAGTCATTAGTGCCTTCAGAAATCTGGTCTAAATGGCTTGTGCAGTGCCATCTACCATCTTTGGGTTGAAGTGGAAAAAATGTAATCATTGATCACTTTATACAATAAAAATGGGCTTCTTGGCTTTATTTCCATTTAGGCTTCAGCCTGTGATATTAAAATCATGGATTTCCAAAGACAACTGGGTTTACTGCATGTTGTCTGAGTTTTAAACTCTACACCTGCTAATTCATTCAGTATTGCTAGAGGATCAATGATGCTAAAAACATCTTCTGATGAGTCCACTGTTGTGCAATGAATATCCTGGGTTCCCTGGGAAGTCAATACACTGTAGATTTCAGATTCCTTCAAGAATTAGCAACGCTCGGCAGATTCACTAGGAAATAATTTCCTCATTTCTTTGATTTTGTAGTCATCTCCACGCATTACTTAAATTGGGAATGATTGGATCTTCTTGTATTGATGGTGGAACAACATGGGGTCAGGATCAAAGGTTTAGTTCTAGTAAAGTTTCGTGTTTAAGAACCTTAAAAACAAACATTTTGCATTGAAAGAAATTTCCTAATTAACTTCTAAAGAATTTGTACATTAAAATATCTTACCCTGCTGGAGAAGACTGATAAAGCAAACGTACTACCTTCTGCTGAAGAGAAACTGTATTTAGAAGGAACTTGCTATTCTCATAAAACTTTTAATAGGAAGAAGTGAATCAAATTCCTTAATTACCATTTTATGGTTGGTAAAAGGGCAAATTACATGACATCCATTTCTAAACTTCTAAATGTCTCTGGTGCTTTTAATTAAAGCTGCCATCTAGAAACTACTAAAGCAATTTTACGCAATTAGTTATTTATAGGTTACCATAATACACCGCTCAAAATATGATTTAAGTGATTTGCAGTCTGTTAGTGTGTGATCTCTGTCATTTTTTCTTTTGGTGGGGAGGGTTTTTGTCTTTTTATCAACTGAGGTGATTCTTAAGTGAACAGAGAGGGAAAGTGTGACGCTGAGGAGATGTGACAAGGAAGCAAAGTTGTTTTGGCTAGTGATCTTTGATAAAAAGAGGACAAATCATAATTCCACATTGTATGTCTCAATATGTAGGGGCCAAAATTTCATCCTAGAGAATACTACAATAGAAGTAGATCATTGTTCATCCTCTGTCTCTCTACACTTTGCTGCCATTCTGCCGGATATCGAGTTCCACACCTTCCACACTACCTGGAGTAGCTCCCATCTTGGCTCATCCCCTTGAGGTGATCCCATCTATCCAAACACGTTCATCCTGTCCTCATTGCCCTCAAATATCCCATACGGTGTTTTAATGAGGAATTAATTTGTTACTCTCTCAGGCAATATCCTACATTAATCATGGAAGTTCACATCTGAAGAAAATTCTTACCGAATGAATTTAATGGTGAAATGGCAGGTTGCTAAGGGAATTAGTTTGGTTGAATAGGCCTGGGGGAAGGTCCCCAAGATACTACATGTAGAAAGATATAGCACTAATATTAGTGTGTCTCAAGGTTGTGAGGGATCAAATCATATACAATACCACAATCTGGGAACTACAAATCAAAATGACAATAAGATATCACCTAATATCAGTGAAGTGATGGGGCATATCAAAAACATCAGAACCAGCAAGTGTTGGCAAGGGTGTGCAGAAAAAGTAACCCTCTCACACTGGTGGTGAGCATGTAGACTGATCCTGTCTTATGGAAACTTGTTCTCAAAAGACTAACAATGAGATCCATTGAAATCCTACTCCTAGGTATCTACCCAAAGTATACAAAAATTCTACTTTGAAAGGAAACTTCACTCTTATTTTTATAGCATAACTATTTACAATAGCAAAGATCTGGAAACTACCCGAATATTCCAAATCAGATGAGTAGATCAAGAAGTTGTGGTATACATACACAATGGAACACTACTCAGTATTCAAAAAAAGACAAGTCCATGATATTTGCAGCAACATGGGTGGAGGTAGAGGGTTTATACTAAGTGAAATGAGACTGAAACAGAAATATAAATAACAGATGGTATCACTTTTATGTGGAATATAGAGAAAATAAACACTGGGTCATTCAAAGATAAGCTTTAAAACCAAGCCTTGAAAGGTGACCATAGACCTGAGGCATCCATTGTGGGCTGGAGGGAGAGGAATGAAAATAGAATTGGAGGGAAGGAGAACACAATGGACTTTAGTGGAGGACTCTGGGTGCTTTGGTGGTGGGAGTATTTTGGTGACTACACCTGAGGGAGGAAATCCTTTACTTCTAAACACTGGCAAGGGCATACAATGGTATTTCAATAACAATGAATAAAAATAAAGTTGGAGACAACGGAAATGTCTAATAATAACCAATAAAAAATATCCAAATCCTACCCCAACTTGACTCTTGGGTCTTTGGTGGTACCATTCCTATCTAGAAATTGTTATTACAAGGCATGAAATTTGCCTCTAGTCAAAGTAAGTTATTCCATGTTTGGGTCACTATTATATATATGCAACATTATTATTAGCAAACAAAACATCAAGCGCACTCAAAATGGCTTTGATTAGGCATTTAGTATGCATGCAACACATGCTGGGCATTACACTCTCTTGTGTAGGCACTGTTACTAGTGTTCTAGTATCAGAGATGAAGAAACTAAAGCTTGGGGAAGTAAGATGAATGACCCGAGCTCCCAGATTTAATGGTGGTGGATAAGAGATATGCATCCAGTTCTGTTTGATTCCAGAATATGAGGTCATTAGGTATGTTTCTCAAAATATTACCTCTGTATTTGTTAGAATGTTATAAATACATTAAAACCTAAAAAAGTAAAATAATGCAGAGGTAAAAGTCATTTAGCAATGCCTTTGGGGACTTATAAAACTTGAAAAACCTTAGTAGACATTTCCCTGTATTAACAATGTTACCTGGGACAGTCAGTCAAGGATAGATAGATGAGAGTGGCTTCCTTTTGTCTGATTTCTCTCAGCCATGGTTAGGATTGTGAAGGAAAGACAGAGGTTTATAAGCTCCAACTGCTGACATAATCTAAGGTCAAAGACTATTGACCATCATAAGCAGATATATTAGACCAGCTGTGAACAACAAATTAAGTTCTATTTCTGGTGGCATAACAGCATTAAGTCCTCTGAAATACCAATAACATAGTTTAGGAAAGAAATCTCCCCAAGTGGAAACAGCATAGTATCACTGTGTTGTAAAGAACAAATATTTTCCCTGAATTTTTAAGGTACCATTAAAAATATTTTACTCAAGATGTCTCTGATTCTAAGATAAGGATGTGGGAGGAAAGTTATCATGAGAAATGCCTTGAAACTGAACTGGGAATTTGATCCTGGGTGGTAGAATGTTGATTTTACCCAGAAAGCCTACTTCACTAGGTAACTTCCCAGTCCTTCCCATGTAACTCAGGCCTAATCCTTTTTTAGAATATACAGGGTAGGCTAGCAGAATAGAGTACCATACACTTTCTAGTTCCTTCTATCTGCAAACTTAGCCTCACTCCTATATCTATACATTGTCTTATGACTGTTTCTTCAACATTTCCTTCCCATTCAAAATCTACTCCCCACCTCTCCACAAAACCTGGTAATCACTTATTATGTCTTCCATATAATTTAATTTACCTATAACCATTGGTAACCTATAACAGCCTCCCCTGAGCACCTAATCATCTCACTATTTTGTTACTCTTATCTCTCACATTCAAACTTCTTGAAGAGTGATGTTCACTAGTGGTACTTACTTTCTCATTTCTCACTGCTTCAGCAAATGACTAAAATTGGTTTCCACCTCTACCCCCATTCAAACCATTGATGATGAATTCATCTTTGCGTAATCCAAGAGCTATGAATCTGTGACAGACAATTGAGAGTGTTTTTTTCATACCTTCTTGAGACAGACATTTGCCGTGACTTCCTGGATACAAGTTCTTTTTATTCACTTCCCTTTTTTTCCCCCAGGAGGTTTCTTCTGTATTTTATTACATTCCCTTCCACTGCCTATCTTATAAATATTAGTACTCTTTATGATTGATTTGCCTCAGTCTCATTCCAGTGAATCTACTATTCTATCACCAAAATAACCTATCAAGGATGCATGCATTCAATAACCATGTCATCCTCCTGCTTTAAAATCATTTAGCTAAAGATTTAAAATCCAAACTTGTATTTGTGCCCATCCTACTAAGCTCAAATATTTTTACTCCAACGATACTGATTTCTTTGTAGTTTCTTACTGAGTCTGTGGTTTACCTATAGTTTTGTTGAGGGCTAGCCCTATTCTTAGTTCAGTGGTTATATTACCATAAAAGATCACATATTAAAGATATCTGGGAAAAATTTTACAACCTCCATTGTATAGGAGAAACAAAAGTACATTGTCAACCCTGTTTGTAAACTATACCCTTTCTTTCATAGACAATGACATCCACGAGATGTCACTGATTAGAGTTTTAGAATCTCTCCATTAAGCCCAAATTTAGCTTTTGCAAACAGCATGTAGATGCCAAGGGACCCAGTAAAGCTTCAGGACGTAGCTGAGAAAGATCTGGGTCGGAACAAAAACAGATTGTTTTTGTCTAGACTTTATCATATTCAGCTTTCTTAATTGCCAATAAAGTTAAAGTGACTCCTATATGATTAGTGTCATGAATACCCTAAAAATACTTTTGGAAGCTGTCAAGATTTAAGAATCATTTCCCTCCTAGGGAACGGCTCTGCAGCTGTTTGCATTTATCTGATTATTACCTAAGTCCTGCTGAGTTCTAAGGTCAGTTTGTTTAAAGATGCACATGAAAGTAGAGAGCTAATCCTGGGTGAAGTCTAAGAGAACCAAATTAAGTCACTGATTAATTTCATCTTGTCCAGTCACTCCTTCACCCTCTGTATCTACTTAAAAAAATAAATGTATTCAGTGTGTCACAAATTTTATTTTATATCCCTACCTAGAACCATTTTACATTCTGCTTAAGTACTTGGTCATCTATTACATGACTCATTAGTTTGAGTTCTCAGTAGAATTAAAGAAAGTTGCAGTAAAAATAATAAATGGAACCTAAGTTTCAACTACATCATCCATGCATGTTTAAAAAGCATCTTTCAAAGTCAATTCATACTCATATACAATGCTAGGAACAAGCACCCTATCAACCTCTTTGTTGAACTTTTTTCTTTCCCCCATTACATTGAAGTATTGATAACAAAAATGGCAAATGTTTCTTTTGATTAGGATGCAAATCAAAGGGTGCAAAACTAGATGAGATAAAGATTCCTTCCTAGGGGATATATTCAGGGACACTTCTATTTTTATTTCTGTAAGTAAACCTTGCAGTTAGAAGTTGTAGTCAAGATGTTTAATAAGTTTAGGATTCCTGCCTCCATTCGTTAAGAAAAAAAATTGGGGAATTTTATAACTGCAGAATCTTCCAAAGAGATGTGACATGGTTTCCTGGAGACTTATTGGAATACTTAGATTCAGAGACGATGTCAATATTATGTAGGGTACATTACTAAGTCAGAAAAATCAGAGAAATAGCTTTAATAGGAAAGGGAAACTAGACTAAAAGTCATTTATCTTGCCAACAAATACGTTTTGTTCCTATTGAAAAACATATCATTAGATTGAAAAGAATTTTCTGATATTTCTTACCCTCCCAGAGAAGCCAAGAGAGATCATGGATTTCAGTTAAAACGCAGGTAGTGTGGAGTAGCAGAGGCATCACAGATCTCTCTTTTTCACCATGGGGCTTTGGCGTCAGGTATTGTCCCAGTGTAATCTGTAAGTTGCATGGCCCTGGACACATTTCTTGACCTGTGTGAGACTGTGTCTTCATCTGTTCAGTGGGTATAGTGCTATTAACTTTGTGCGTTATTGTCGAGGTTAGAGATACTGTGTATTCCCTCTAGCACAGTGCATGGCACACAGTAGGCGTTCAGGAAATTATAGCTGTGGCCATTTTTAGATAGAATCGGGAGGGAGATCATACTGAGTCCTTCAGTTGATAGCAGGACTCTTAGAGCCCTGTGTTTAAATGATAGCCCGCTGTAACAAAGTTAGTGGTAGCATTGTCTATTTTAGTGTTCAGGGAAATGAAACCACAGTGAGGTACAGTGACCTACACAGGGTCATTCAGAGAAACACGCATTACAAAGACTGAACAAGTAAGTCTAGACTCCTTAACACAACATTCATTGCCATTTGCTGCCATTTCCCCAAAAAAGAAAAAAAAAATCCCATGGCTTCTGACCTTTTACCTTTTGCTGACTGGTTTTTAATCCCATCTGATAATTTATTCTGACTTTAGGACAAATGATCTCAAAAGCAAATTTTATTTCATCCTATTTTTAGAATAGATTCAGAAAATAAATTAGCTGTCGTGCAGATTAACATTTATTTGACTTACCTTGCATAATTAAGGACATGTTGGAGAGCCTGCCTATAATTGCAATATGTTGCTTGTTAAAGTCTTACAGCAAGCTCTCTTCCCTAACCTAGAAATGGTACTCCCTAGATGTACATTTCCATTTTCTACTGATCTACAGCTTTTCTTTATTAGCTTCTAGGTGGAGAGAAAAATCAAATCTCTCCTTAAAGAAATCCATTAAACATTTGCGGTCTCGTAAGGCAGGAGGAAGAAGGGGCTGATGTGCATGACAGTTGTAAAGCAAAAAAACAAACAAATTGGGCTTTCTTGAGAGATAAAGAACCTGCAGGAGAACCTCAAAGACATAATTAGCAATACTCTCCTCTCAATTTGCACACTGTGCTTTAATGACTTCTTGGATGGTTTTTCCTTCTTCGGGAAGTCTATGAAATTGCCCTGCAGCATTCTGTATAATGAGTCTCACTTCTGATTCACTGCCACGGGTGAGTGCTATCTATATTCAGCATAGAGTAGGTGCTCTAGCTTGGCACCGAAGCCTTCTGCCCAGCGTCCTCAGAGTGACTGATATCTGGACATCACTCTATCATCTGAGTGAGTTTGAAGATTCTGTTAACACTGTTAGCACGGCTGAAGGAGGTGTAGGGTTCTTAGTGCAGACATGCTTCCTCCTTTTTTTAAAACATCGTCTTCAGTCACTGGATCTGAGCAGCTGTTGCCCATATTAGTTGCCGTATTCTAAGTGAAAGCTGTCTTGGATGGATTAGACATTCAGCTGTCAGAAACCTCGACCAGATGTTTGTAGGGCCCTGTACCACTTTGGAATGAGTCAAGTGTACTGGGTTATTGTAAAGGCCACTCTCAAAGAGAAAGATGGGTAAATCAAGTCAAAGGGAAAGGTACTACTAGCTATGGCATGAAGAAAAACTTAGTTTAATATTAACTTTAATAGATAAATAAATTTTGGCACTCTCACTACTGATGCTTCAGGAGTTCACGTGAGTCCTGTTCATCAGGACTGTATTATTGCCGCTTTCTAAGCTAAAAAAAGAAATAAACGCTGCAGTGAACCAATTATTTGCTTTATTTGGGAAAGCTGAGATATTCATCGTCTCTGTGGCAGGTTGAATGGCAAAGGTGAGATGAGTGGTTTTTATACTAGCAGCAACTCAGGAAGATGTCAATTTTAGGCACAATACAAGCTTGATTCCCTCCTATTTCTTATGCACAAATCCTTATAATACCTGCAAGAGTTTTAAACTTGTGTAAGACAAGACCCAACCTGATGTATTTCTTTGAAAAATGAGCTGATCATAGGTTGCACCTGAGTTATGTATTCACTCATAAAATATTTATTGTGGACCTACTATGTGTAAAGAATGAGAGCTAGTATAGAGGGAAAAAAAAGAAACATTTCAAAACACTTTATCATGATACTTAAGAGGGTGGGGAGGGGGGAACATTCCTTTAGGCAAAAAAGGGGTCATCCTCGTTAAAATTCTTTTTCAGAATACCTGGCAAAGGTAAGAGTTACCTAACTGATCAATTATGCAATAAATATGTGTCAATGGATTCTAAACTGTATTAGATGTTGCTGGCACGGTGTGAGGAACATTTAAAAGAAGTATTAGATGTGGTTTCTCTTCCCAAGCAGCTTTCCTTGGTAATAAATGAAAGAATTGGAAAGTAATAGGAGGCAGAATATAATCAAATGCTTATAGGGTAGTGTAGACACTTAAAGGAATTTAGAATTAATGGGCTGGGGTTAGCCAGAGGGACTCTAGAAAGACTTAGGCCTTGACGAAAGGGATGGCTTTAAACTTTGATTGTAGTTGGAATTTAATCTTCATATGGCAAATGTCAAATGGCTAAAGAGTAACCTCTTAATATCTGAAATAATAAGTGACCATATAACAAATTAAACACATTGACTTCACCATATTTTTTGGCATGGAAAGATGTTCCTAATTCATTAAGTGTGAAAAGCAGATATAGAGTAGCATTTTATATAGTGATTCCATTTTTAGAGAATAATATATGTGATATGCAATCAAAATGTCTAGAAGTAAATAAATTAAAAATATTAACAGCGGTTTTCAATATATGGTAGGATTATGGACGACAAAATATTTTTGTATTTTTTCTTGCAAATAGTATGTACTATCAATGTAATACTTAAAAACTACATTGCCTCTTAACATCCACTAAAACAACCATTTTGTAAAACCTAATAAAACAAAGACACACCCACACCCACACATACACAAAATGTCTTGGAGAAGGGACAGAGAATGCCTAAATAATTAAGGAGAGAGAGTGGATAATATATCATAGACTTAAAAGTTGATAATCCTCGCTTATTGGCCTAAACACTAAACTCCAGAAAACAGAATTGAAGGTTGGGCCTCAAAGATTAAGAAATAAAGTGAACAAATAAAGTGAAGCTGAGCTCCCACAGAAAGCAACAACAACAAAAAAGGATTTTGTTGTTCTAGGGGTGATACGGATTGAGAATATAAATACCTTCAAGAATGATTTAGATACATCCATGGAAGGAAAGTTCATTAAAGGTGGATTGTAAAGCAAAGCCAGGAATGTTTAAAATTTAAGATACATAACATATTTAACAAGACACAGACATGCTTCTCATCACCACAGGTCAAGGGGTTAGAGTCTGTGTCCACGAGGTTCTCTGTTGGGCCAGTAGGTAACTGCTTAGTTTTGGACTGTAAGATGTTTCTGAAGGAGAAAGGGGTGTCAGGAAGGCACTCAGGGCTCTCTGGGTAATAATTCTTATCCAGAAAAGCAGCCTTTGATATTATTATAACAGTTATGACTATGTTAATGCCTATTGACTAGAAGCAAGTTCTGGATGCACCTACCTTGTGGGATAGACAGAGAAAAGGTCTGTCAGAGACAGAATATAGAGATGGATGGAGTACAGTGTGGCAACAGTCTAAGGGTTTTGTGAAGTCAAAAAAATCTTTAGATGACCACAGGATTTTTTTTTTTTTACCTCGAGGGCTGTTCAGTGAAGCTTCCGATGCTCTCCCGCCGTCTCCACAGTGACTCTGGTCAAAAGGAAGGCACTGATCACCTGTTCCTGCTACCACTTCAAAATTCTTGGACAGATCTTTCGTTTCCACAAGAGATTTCAACTTGTAGACTTTTCGGGTATTGGTGTCTGATAGGTACAGTGATTCAGACATAGGGTCCATAGCCAGATAGTATTTGTGAGCAGGACTTGTGCTAAGGAAGAGAAAAGTAAAGTTACTCAAAGTCCGTTGTTGGTTATGCTCCCCCTGAGGGCTACCTTTTATCACAAATGGAAAGCTCTCTTAAGACATAAAAGACTGTATGTATCTTCCTTTTTATATAGCAAGGAGATGGGTATTTTTTTTTCTAGTCATGGATTTGGGGGGTAAAAAGAAACAGATGAGAGAAAATCCCAGAAGATCATGTTTTCTTAGGCATACCTTTCATAGCTGGTTCTTCAGTTACCTCCTAGATAATGCCTGGGTGTCTCACGGTCACCTCCAACGTGACAACCCCCAAACAGCTCTTTTCCTGCCTTTCCCCTCCCTCAAAAACCAACTTTTCTTCTAGACTTCCTGCCTCACTTGGGGACACAGCTATCCTCGGAGACTCCCGTGTAGACTGAAGGTTGTGCTCTCAGAGCGAGCAGTGTTGTTCCAGGGGCTGGACATACCGTGCCCAATGTTGCCTGTCCAAGCTTCTCTTTTTTCTCATTGCCCACCACACTTGCCTGATTTGTTTTTCCCCTTTTAGTAGATAATAGAAGTGATGATGGATGATGTTTTTGGTTCGAATCACAATCAGTTCTCTTAAAGGTGACACTAAAGTTACCTTGATTGAATTTTGGTATTCCTGAAACCTCTTCAATTACCTAGTCACATGGGATCTCTTGTGTTATTTTATCTGCACACATGGCTGAGTTCATCCATTGATTTAGCTTCTTTCTAATTTCAACTGTTCGATGGCTGCAGCAACTAGTTTGGGAATCTTCTGCTGAACCTGAGGTTGGTGTACTATTGACATCCAAGCCCTGAACCCGGAAATCTAAGCCTTACTCTCTCATTTTCCCTCTACCTGCAATCGTGCTATAAAATAGATTTCAGAACCAACCGCTTCTATTATTTCTGACATTACATTAGTTCTAGTTCTCATCATTTCTGCCCTGGAATTCTTTCTGTAGCCGTGCTTAGAGGAAGTATCTTTGAAATCTTAACCCTCCCCCCAACCTGTCACAGTGTTACCAGGGTTATTCTGATTATATAGACCCCATCTTTAAAAACATTTTAACATTCCTCGGTGAGGTATACAAGCTTTTCTTCACTTAATAAATTCTTACATGCATTTTAATGCTGACTCAGTCATCAGCTACCGAAAGAAGCCTTCTCTACATCCAAGTCACTGACACTCTGCTTATGTCATTTTAGTTTTTTACTTGTATCCCCCCAAAACCCTGGGAGCCTGGTGGGGAGCTGCCAAGTCTTGTTTCTCTCTATAGTGCTCACTGTCCAGCGCTCTACCTCACAGCTACTTGTATAAGCTAGAAACCAGAAGGGATTCTTTTACTCTTTCTTATTTCCATCACTGTGCTCACGCAGTAAAACATAATTAAAAAAAAATTCTGTCTTCCATACTCTCCCCTAACCTGCCCAGTTTTCTTTTCCTCTACTGTCATTAGACTAATTCCACATTATCTCTCATCTGAGTTCCTTCATTAGCATCATTTCTGTATGATATTTGTTCACAAATTCATTCAAACATATTTAGTAAGTATAATGTGCCCATGATGTGTGTGATCATGTAGAGACTGACTTGTGTGCAAGGTATGGCTCCTGCCTTCATGGGACGTGGGAGTCAGATTGGTAGAGAGAGAAAAAATTGAGCAGAGAGGAGGGGCATGTGATCTAGCAGTAAATTAGCATTTATTTTTAAATTATTAACTGAAGTTACTAAGTTCACACTTACTCAGATTCCCTTAGTTTTAACTTAATATCTTTTTTCCTGTTCCAGGATTCCATCCACATTATCTCACTAGATTTAATTCTCATGTATCCTGAGGCTCCGCTATGTTGTGATAGTTTCTCAGACAGTCCTGGTTGTGGAGGGATAGTTTTGGAGAGTATTGATCATGTATTGGTCTACTGGAGGGTGTTTCACTTTGTCCTCAGTCAGACAGGCATTATAGGTTCAGGGAAAACAGACCATAAGAATGAAGTGCCATTCTCATCACATCAAATCAAGGGTACATAGAGCAACATGACTTATCTGATGTGGATCTTGATTGCCTGTGGAGGTAGTGGTCAACAGGCTGCTCCATTTAGGAATTTTCAGCACCTCTTTGCTTTTTTTCACATTTTAAAAGTTTAGCATTATTAGAAGGGAAAAGAAGATGCTTGTACAGACACAAGGAGGCAGAAAGACAGCCTTTTTAGGCAAGTATTAAGGAATAGGGAGTTATACTCCTTTGAGTGTAGAGTAGCTACACAAGTTATTTGGAATTTTCTATGTGAGTGCTTTCTCCACATTTAATTATGAATTCAAGTGTTTATTTCTATCAGCATGGGCTCATGGAATTTTATTTTATATTATTCATTAAAATCCAATGTTACCTTATTTGTTTTGTTGCTCAAATTTTCCAGCTTTAGCCATTGGTAACTCCATTATTGGTTATTGCCTTGCATGCCCATTTACCTGCTTCTCTTTGTGTGTGTGTGTGTGCGTGTGTGTGTGTGTATGTGTGTGTGTGTTAGCACTATTTTTACTTTCTGGAACTACAAGATACTCATTTTGCATAATCCTTGCCAGAATACTAGACAAAGTTATTTTCCCAGGATGTCTGGTTCCTTTTATTAGAGAGTCTCTTTCTCTCTAACTACACTATGAGCCGTTTGAATGGCATTTGTCTCTCTATCCTAAGTGCCAATAGAGTGACTGACAGAGTTGATGTTCAGTGTTGATGTTTTAAGTGCTAAACTGAACTTTAAGGCAAAAAATTAAATAAGGCATGAATGAGTTCAGGTCTTAGCCATTTGGCCAAATAAAATGGAGGGGAGAGGATCATCAGAATAATTAAGTCACCCCTAAGGACTGGCACGTTCCTGATTGCATTTGTAATTGTATTTGCCCTCCAAGTTTATTTATGTATGTGAATGGTAGCAAGGCTGGTAAAGACTGATTTGAGACCCACTTTATAGTTTTAATTGGAAAAAAATCAGGTCCAACTGGAATACTTGATTTTTTTCTACTTACCTTCATCAAATAAAGAGAAGCCGGTAGATTCCAGGGACATCTTCAACCCTGGAACCACCATGACAGCTGCTGTAAATAAACTGTAAGGGCCCCAACAAACTCCAGAACTGATTTGAGAGTCATATCAGACAAGTCATCTCTGTAGCAAAGACCGCTTAAACAGGGGTTGAGTAAAAGTTTTTACATATTTAGTTGAATTTTTGTCTTCCAAATAAAATTTCTCCATTTGCCCTTAGATCTTTCTAGAATAAAGACAGGATCACAACCTTTCCCTGAAACAACCTTCAATACTTTAGTAGCCAGTTTATGGAAGTTTCAACTGAGCCAGATTAATCATGTTTTGTTTAGGAAAAGTCCATAGGCTATTTTTCTAAGAGAAATGTTATTCACACAAAAGCACTTTGGAATGCATTACATTCATTTATTATTGAATATCCCCAATGTGCCTGTGAGGGAAGTTAGAATTATTCTTCTCGAATCTCAGCTGGGGAGACCCAGACACATAGGGGGCTTGCTCAGGGTCACTAACAAGTCTGTGCCTGGACTAACATTTGATTTGATTAGATCACGTGTGACTGTGTGCAAAATCCCTTCAGAACACTCTTCTGAAGGGGGCAAAAAAAAAAATCAGTGTTCCCTCCTTCCAACTGAGTAGCACATCCTATTTTGCTCAGCTAGGTTGTTCTCAAGCTCTGCACACTGGCCTTTAGAGAATGGAATGGCCCAATACACCAAATTCAAATCTGATTAATGTTATTTTCTTGACAGCCAACAGTCAGGCAGGTCTCCTATACTGATATGTAATTTCTTGCCATTTCATGCCATTTCCCAAGTGCACTGCAGTTCTTTTGAGATGGTTTCCCCCAACCCACTTTCTGAAAACATACCATATCTGAGAAAGAAGACCCATGGGTCTACGTTCCAATTAGCTTGAATCTCATGGGTCTAAATGTATACTGCAATTTGAGATACATGAAGATTTTTTGTATAACTTCAGTGTTAGGCTTACTGTCACCTTCGGGTCAGTTTTATATCTGAGCAATGCCCTTTGACTTAGCAAAGATCATTTCATTCATGCTAGTTAAAATCACATAGATTATTAAATGGGCAATTAATGCTTATAATTAATACCGTGCAACACTTTACCAGTAAGCAATTTGACAACCAACTTAATTTGCTTAAGGAATCAGTTATGCCAAAGTAGCAAGGCTGATCCTGTGTGCTGGCATTTAGGAAGTGGCACCTCCCAAACGAAATCAAAATTAAAAACCCTATCAGTGCCATTTTGATGACAATTGGCATTCGGAAGTGAACAAATTCAATTTTCTCCTTTGCAATTTCAGGTAATTTAGAACACTTTTGACAAGTGTAATGTGCAAACAAATTGAATAGGAATACTCATTGTGACTTATTTCAGGGCTATGTGCCATTCTCAGTAAATGGTCAGTTTAAAGTTTTTCTCCTCTTTCTTTCTACTGGTAAGAAATAGAAACCTTAAGGTCACCTAAAAGAAAAAAGGAAAAATCTTATTCAAGAAGGTCATCGTGGTCACTGTCTCTTAATACACTCATCAACTATATTTTTGGATCTAGGAAGATTGTCCTATTACTTCTCCATCTGTAACTGGAACACATTAAATGTATTTGAACTTACAGCATCATCTGTGATATCACCTAAGGAAAACATAATGGAACTTAGGCTCTGCTTTCCCATGAAGTACAGAAAGGCCAGCTTTCACTTATCTTGTTTTCTTCCCGATAGAGTCTGATCCTCCAGCAAATTTCCACTTAGCGGAGTTCTCTTCTTTGGAAGACACTTACCTGAGTCATAAACTCCAAATTCAAGTTCACGCTATTTCTTTACCCTTACTTATGCAGTCAAATTTCCCCATTAGCACATTATTAGGAGGTGGCCTCTTAGGCAGGAAGGGACATAAGGAGCTGCCCGTATAATTTGCTTACCTATGTCTGGTATCTCTGTTTCTAGCGTGCACAAGGATCCACGAGTGGCAAGTAAAAGCAAACAGAGAGTCGTCAGTGTCATTCAACAAGGCAACCTAAGCGACCCGCCTCCTCCTCAAGTGCAGCTGCCAGAGAGGCTGCAGCCATCATGCACTTGCCGACGTGGACCGGAACTTCCCAGACTTGCCTCCTAAGGTGCTGTGATCATCACTGCATATTCTGCACGGTGAGTGTGTAAAGCCCCAAGGCTGCCTTTGCAGAAGGTTCTCTCTGGACCATCATCACCAGAACATGTGCACCTCTTTGGGGCAATCCCTAGTTTCACTGACTCAAACTCTCAAGGTGGGAAGGGTGCCTGGGTACCATACTGTTACCAAAGCAAGCTGGAGAGTCTGATGCAGAATAAGGTTTAAGAATCAACAGGTGAGGGTTTGAAGAAGTACCCTCTGCAAACAGTTAGCCTGTCAAGACTGTTTGAAAGCCACACTATGAAAATGCAAAAGGAGTTTTATTGTCAGGTCTTCAGTGCTACTCACATCCCATATCTAACCTTAAGGCACTTAAATGATCTCAGAGATAAGATAGGGGTACCTCAGGTGAACACTAGCGCAATACTGAGCAATAATTAAGGAAAACATAACTAAACAAGAGGAAGGTTTTCCCTTTAACCATCAAAGAATGTCCCTGGCATCAAAAGCACTACATCAAATAGCTCCGGGAAAATATGCACACCAACTGCTAGGGCCTTGTGTCTTCTAACTCTTCACGCCCCAAGGGGGCAACTGGGTGGACAAAACAGAACTGTCAGGCTATAAAAGGCAGAACACTTTGGGGGGGCCCTGATCTGTAAGCCTCTGGGCACATGGCATTACTACCTAAGGCATTTTACTCTGGGGAGGCATTATGAGGCTTCTAACACGAAGGGCACAGTTGGTACACAGGACTGATGTTGGGTCAAGTCTGCTTAGAATGAAAAGGCTATAATCATCTGTGAAATATAGTCATTTTCATTTTAAAATCCTTTTAAAAACCTGGCCCTTATGTCATTTTGAAAAAACATGAAGATAAGTAATCTTATCTCAACTAGAAAATGTTCTTATTCTTTGGAATGTCAGGAAAGAAAAGAGGCAAAATGATTTCATTTGAAGCTACCTGCTACCAGTGATTCAATTTTTTTTAAAAAGAGAATCTTTCTGGGACTTGACTAGTTGGACCACGGGGCAGGATCACGGACATTTTTGTCTCTCTGGCCCTCCTCAAAAGGGTCGGTATCCTGTGGGTTGACACGTAAGGTGTAAGGTCAAAAGGTAAGGATGGGGAGCTTATGTTAGAATCCTGGCTTCAGGCTGGCAAATTTCTAAGCGTTTCTTTGTCTCCAGACACTCACTTGCTTTTGCAGCCCTAAGTTATAGGGTGAGTGCACTTGAGGCTGGCTCTACTCATTGCTATGTGGCTGATCCTCCTGAAGGAAGTTGGTTGTGAAAGTACTAGAAGGGCCTCATTAAAACACAGCTTCATCTACAACAGACTCATAGTATGGAGCCGTTTGTGTGGCTACAAAGGGTTATGAAATTCTTAGGTAACGGCAGAGTGGAGATGGGGAGGGTTAGACTTTCTTGCAGTGCTTCTGATCCTGCCAATAATGTCACTGTGAATTTGGAAAGATGTCCTGTATTATGCAGAGCAACTTCTCTCATTAGCATCTCAGAGGGAGGAAATGAAAATGATGGAATTTATTTCCAGTGTGTGACCTTGTTCTGTCTCAGAATTACTTTTAGTTAAGGATTTAGGATTGAGTCACCACCAAAGTCAGTCTGCTGTCTAGCTAGCAACTGATGACATGCTGAGGTGCCAGTGTGTGAGCTCTTCACAAGTGCCTGGGCCTATCGGTGAGCATCACCATCTGGCAACTGACTGACTTGAAGCTTGCCATGACCTAGGAGGAATAGAATTGTGAATCTTTTTAGAGCAAGAAATGCTCTTGATGGGAGGGTCCTTGATCTGTGAGTTTTCTCAGGACCTCCATGATTAAAAGGGCCATCTATCCTTTTCTAATTAAAAAAA
Organism: Uropsilus gracilis; assembly: GCA_004024945.1. Classification (NCBI taxonomy): domain Eukaryota; kingdom Metazoa; phylum Chordata; class Mammalia; order Eulipotyphla; family Talpidae; genus Uropsilus; species Uropsilus gracilis. The sequence goes on along the minus strand of PVHY01003543.1, from coordinate 42,089 downwards.
TGACCGAGATACAATTCACATACCATAAAATTCACCCTTCTCAAAAGTACTATTCAGCAGTTCCTAGTACATTTGGTGAGTTGTGTGACTGTCACCATGAACCAGTTCCACAACATTTCATCATCTTAGGAAGAAAACCTGTACCCATTAGCAGCAAGTCTCCATTCCTCCTTCAGCCAAGTCCCTGGAAGCCATTAACCTGCTTTTTCCAGTAGATTTGTCTCATCTGGAGAGTTCATATATATGGAATCATACAATCCATGTTCTTTGTGTCTGCCTTCTGTTACTTAGTGTGATATTTGACCTGTTCATTTTACATTTCTGTGAGGTAGGGGATGGAGAAAGAAGGGACATGCCATCTTTAGTGGTGTTGTCCACCACCTTGACATCATGCTATTTTGCCTGGCCTGTTCTGTGTGGTTGCAACACTTTTTAAGTTGCTTGTGTTGTTCTCCATTTTATACTTAGAACAACTTTTGGTGTCAAAGAGCATAATTTTCTCTGAGTTCATATTTTCATAGTCTTCTTCCTTTGAAGACCCAGTTCCCATTCTACCATTCACTGACTTCTTAGAGTTTCCAATTACAACCACTTTCATCTAAGGTTGTTCTGGTTCTGTTCCTTGCCCTTATCACAGATTACCTGTCTTGTGTTTTAGGGCCCTGTTTTTAGCCAGTATTTACTTTGAAAATCAATCTGCAAATGAATCCATGCCAGAGACTAATCGATGACTTTAGCTTGATGTCTCAATCTAACAATCCTTATGTTGGGGACTTTTAGTGCTATAATGGAACTCAACTCAACTCAAAGGAACATTTAGAGCTCCACTTAGACTGGGGATTTGGGGTATTGTGAAAGGACAGCAAAGATGTTTATGGGTGAAGAACGGTGAGCCTTTGACTGCTACTGTCAATAGATGAAATCAAACTGGGAAGGTAATCACCTGTTTCTTTTATGTATAGTGTTTCACTATTTTTGACTCCACAGATGCTGATAAGAGGATAGCTCTTGGTCATTTCTTAGGTATTTTCAGAAAAGCTCTCAAAATATGGCTTCCATTTGTTCCTTCAGCAGAATGCTCTACAAGTTCCACTTCCCCTTAGCAAGCTAACTGCCCCTAAATGGGTGCTATTGCACCTGTACTCAATTCACAGTCAATGATGAATCCTAAAATCAACACACAGAAGTTGGTAGCTTTCCTATATGCAAAAAGTCAAATAGAAGAAGAAATCAGAAAAACCATCCCATTTACCGTTGCACACAAAAAAAATAAATACCTGGGAATAAACCTAACAAAAAACGTGAAAGTACTATACAAAGAAAATTTTAGTTGCACACAAAAAAAATAAATACCTGGGAATAAACCTAACAAAAAACGTGAAAGTACTATACAAAGAAAATTTTAGAACGCTGCTAAAAGAGATAGAAGACATAAGGAAATGGAAAGACATTCCCTGTTCATGGATTGGAAGAATTAATATCATCAAAATGGCCATCTTACCAAAGGCAATCTAGAGATTCAATGCAATCCCAATAAAAATCCCAATGACATTTTTAAAAGAGATAGAACAAAAATTATGAAATTCATATGGAATAGCAAAAGACCTCGAATATCAAAAAGTCTCCTGACCAGAAAAAAAGAGAATGGAAGTATTACAATTCCAAACTTCAAACTATACTACAAAGCCATAATAATTAAAACACCTTGGTACTGGTACAAAAACAGACAATCAGACCAATGGAACAGAATTGAGTGCCCTGAAATAAAACCACACATATATAGTCAACTAATCTTTGATGAGTGAAAAACTTACCTTGGAACAAAGATAGGCTCTTCAATAAATGGTGCTGGGAAAATTGGACTAAGACATACAAAAAAATGGACCAAGACAACTCCCTCACACTATGTACAAAAATCAACTCAAAAATGGATAAAAGACTTAGAGGTCAGACCCAAAACCATAACATACATAGTGGAAAACTTGGGCAAAACCCTCCATGAATTATAATTCAGAAATCCCTTTCTGGAAACATCTACAGATGGCAAAAAAATGAAGGAAAACATAAATGGCTGGGACTACATCAAATTAAAATGCTTCTGTACAGCATAAGAGACAACAGAAAAAACAAAAAGCAGCCCAACCGAATGAGATAAAATTTTTGCCCTCCACAAGAGTGATAAGGGTTTAATAATGAAGATCCACAAGGAACTCACACAACTAAACAAAAGCAAAACAAAAAGGCCATCAAAAAATGGGGAGAAGAACGAAAAAGACACTTCTCCAAAGAGGAAATACAAATGGCCAACAGGCACATGAAAAATTGCTCAACGTCACTAGCAATTAAGGGAAATGCAAATCAAAAAAATGCAATGAGATACCATCTTACACCAGTAAGAATGGCCCACATCCAAAGAACGGGCAACAAGAATTGCTGGTGAGGATGTGGAGAGAAAGGAACACTCCTACACTGCTGGTGGGAATGTAAACTGGTCCAACCACTATGGAAAGCTGTGTGGAGGACCCTCAAATTAATGAAAATGGAACTATCATTTGGCCCAGCAATTGCTCTCTTGGGAATCTACCCAAAAGAGACCTCAATGTGGGTACAAAGGGACACCTGTGCTCAGATGTTTACTGCAGCACTATTTATAATTGCAAGGACTTGGAAGCAACCTAAATGCCCCAAAAGAGATGACTGGATGAAAAAAAATGTGGTATATATACACAACGGAATATTACTCAACAATTAAAAATGACAAAATTTGATGATATTATGATAACATGGATGTACTTAGAAGGAATCATATTGGCAGAAACAAGTCATAAAGAAAAAGACAGAAGCCAAATAGTTTCACTAATATATGGGATATAGTGAAAAAATAAACAAAAGCCTTGAGGAAAAGTCAAAACAAGCTAAGCACCAAACTGAAGCACACAACTTTGGGCAGGAGGGAAAGGGGAGGAATGGAGGGTATTCCCAGGGTAATTCCTGGGATTACAATGATGTGAAATTTATATATAAATAAATTTTTAAAAAAGAAAACAATCAAGCTCAGCACTTCTAGAACATTTTGTAACCTATTAGTTTTACTTAACCCTGGGTTATAGGCATTTTTTCATAGCATTATGCCTTCTCTGTAAATATTATTTTAATTAAGTTGCATATAAAATTGTGTGGATGCAACCCTAATTACTTCAACATTCCTCCACTCTTGCAAACTTTGATGCACGCAACTTAAATAATGCTTAAATAATGCTGTGGTTATAATTTCAGTACACAAATTTTATGTTTTTTTATTAAAATTTACTGTTGTATTCTAAAATACTCTAATCATAATTATACATTTATATAAAATATTTCAGCTAAAAATGATAAGACAAGTCCTGAGAACAATATAGGAAATATTAACCAATCACTATGAAACAGGAAAATCTCAAGAGAAATTGTTGTGTCACGTTGACATTTATCAAGCCCCAATTACTCAAGGTACCAAGAAGCATTTACCAGGCTCTTATTTTTTTCTTTCATTTTTAAGGGAAGGGAAAAATAAATATCTGGAGAATAACAGCATCTTGAACAATAACGGCATGAGATTTTATAAAGAATAAATCATTTCCACTCATGCTTAATAGGTTTTCTAATAGAATTGTGAAATTAGAAGATGAGAGGGGAGCAAGGGGATATTACATATTTGAATTCTTGCAAAGCACTTAATACCATGTCTCCTATTTTTACTTATACAATTTTCTGTATTAGTTTTGGAAAACCGAAAAGTGACCCTGAGGTCATAATGAAAGGGAAAAGAAATAAAATCATACTTGATGAGAAATAGTTGAAGGACTTGGGCATGTTTGGAATGAAGAATAGTAAGCTGAAGAACCCATGATGAGTGTTTTCACACTTGTGAAAGTTTGTCAGATGAAAGAGGTGACTTCAGATGCTAATATTTACCACTACTCAGTGAATGTTTCTTGAAGGCAGATTTTGGTTCAATCTAAGGAAGACTTTCTTCCACAGTATGCCAAAGATATCATCAGGTAACTTGAGAGGTATTTAAGTCTCCTGTTAATGAAAGGGCTTAAGCGAAATAGAGATGACTAGTTGTCAGGGATGTAGTGTGTCAGCAGTATGCTGCACCAGACACCTGCAAGAACTCTTCTCATGCTAAGCTCACAAGTCGATGGTGCCACCTTTGTGCTGCTGAAAGTGTGCACGTGTATGCATCTTAACATGAGAAGCAAACCACTGTAGATACACAGACCTGAACAATAGCACATAGAAACAAATCTACTGTTTTTTAAGCCATAGAAGAATATTTATTGACAAGGGAAAATGTTAACAATATACAGAAATGAATCTTTAAAGAAATCTTTAAAGCAATGTATTTAGACTTTTACATGTAATGAATGTTCTTATAGGCTTACTTTATTATCTTGCTTCAATCTATCATCAGAGGGAAGTACTAAGATGTGGTTATGCAGGTGAAATCTGCAATAGACAAAAGGGTACTATGTTCTTAAATAACAAGAAATGATTATTATTGCACTAGCATATTACTAATAACAATAATGTAACTAACTTTCCTTATCCTTCCCATCCTCCCAATGGAGGACCAGTCAGAGGAAATAAATAATTGGCAACCAATGAAGCGGAAATGATTTTTGAGGTCAGATAAAAAAAATTCAATTGGGGCAGTTTGGATCTATAGAGCTGAGGTAGGAAAAATCTGTAGCCTTTCAATTTTTGCAACGCTAATGGGCACCTGAAATTGGTCAATGTGGGCCAATGTGGAACAAGAGAAAGGAAAAGAAGGAAATTAAGATGAGGAAGATTTATGTTCTCCCACAATATCATCAAACTTTGGGTTGAGAACTATACATCTGCGGCTTTTAAAGCAAATTAGATTGTTTAAGACATGTAAAAAAGATGCTTGAATATAAACTTTGCAGTCAGTTTTATATATAAGGAGATAAAGAAGAGTGTAAATTATATAATGACTAACTTGACAGAGAGTGAAGAGATCTAGAATGCTCTTTCTCCCTTTCTATAATAACCTATTGACAATATTGCTCTTCCATTCACAGTTTTTAATGCAACCAATAACATAATAACTATATTAGTCTGTGTTTCCAAGGCAACAGATGAGTCAACCAAGTAAAATGACTAATATGCACTGGGAGGGGGGGGGAGCAATTAAATTAAGTGATTTTAGCAAAAAAAAAAAAAAACCTGGTGCAAAATGAAGTTACTATCCACATATAGTACAATTCAGTGAACATTATGGCTCTAAAGATAGCAAAGTCTTATTATAGCAACTTAATTCTCCCCAAAAAGTTTAAGTCTAGAAAAGTTACAGAACAAATAAATTAATCTATCAATTTTTATGAAAGATACAAAGCACAAAATATAAGCTATTGATCAGGATAGATATTTTTAAAAAAGTAAATCTAATAAGAATGATGGCAATTTCTGAATAAACATGACAGATGGTACTTGCTGACATAAACTGGTTTGATGTATAGTTAAATAGAGTCAACTGTCAATTAGATCAAAATGATCGTGCTTACTCAGTCAGCTAATTTCTTTCATGGTCAATCACAGGAGGGTTGGAGTAGAGAAGGGTGAACATCTTTTCCCTCTTTTTGAACCTAATGCAAGAATTCTTAATCTTAACTCTATGCAATGGCTTCATCCACAAGGGTAGGTTGCTAAGTGATGGTGGGGAGAGGGCGAAAACATATGACCTCTGAAATCACACATACAATTTTGTGTGAATGTGGTTTCTTCCTAGGGAGAGGTCTTAAAGCCTTTAATAGATTTTTAAAGGGGCTTGAGAATTAAAAAAAAAAAAAAAAGAATTGCCTTGAAGGATGTCAATTCAGAAAAGGCACTCAAAGACTCAGGCCAAGTGACAGAGCCTGGCCATGTGAGCTCATGGTGCATATATA
>PVHY01003543.1:0-36038 GCA_004024945.1 Uropsilus gracilis | reverse complement strand
TCCAAGTAATTCTATTTTATCTTCAAGTGACTTTGTGTTGAAGGTCATAGGTTCTTTGGAATAAAATGCAAATTTGTGAACTATTAAGGATCTTTGACCAAGGGAGAATTTCATCAATGAATGACAATCAGTCCACCTTAGGTAAATTTGCATTTAAATTACAAAGGAAAGGAGTACACTAAGTTTGGTTTTCTTTATAGTAATAATATTAGTATTTTTTGTTTGTATAGATAATTCTATGGTGTTTGCTTTGAAGTGTTAGCTACTTAGGGATTAGATATATAGGTTCATCAAGACAGCTCTGCACCTTTTGGGTCTGGGGTGTTGGAGGGGCTGGTCCCTGTTCCCAGGCGATGGGATGGGAGGCTCACTGGTACCTCGAGCAGGCCTGACTAACTGGTGCAGGAAGGGCAGGGAAGACCCGGACAGGGTGTGGGCGGGGTAGGGGACAGACTGACCCCCTCTGGTTTACTCCTACTTCAGTCAGCCCTCATCAGGAATACAAAAAACAATAGTAAATAGGAAAAACAGTAGTAATCCAACTGAGGAGACAAAAGAGGTTGTGCAGAATAGGAATAAAGGCCCTGGACACACACACGTCCCACATCTCCTGGACATGCAGAAAGAGCATGGAAAGAACCACCAAACATACAAGCACAGGACTATGAGACAAATTATAGAAACGACTTATCACAGAATCATACCTACACAGTCACAGGGGGGCTGGGGGCCAAAATCCCAGTTCAGAGATGCTTTCAGAAAGAACAAAGCACACCCCTTTCCCACAGTGGGAGGCACGCCACAGAAATATGGCAGCAGCCCCACAGCAGAGCTGTAAACCACGACTGAGGAGACCAGACAGACCAACCACCTTCTGATGGCTGTCCCCATCAACAAAGGCTGGGTGCCAGGTTCCCTCAGTCAGAGGCCAGAACTACAAGGTGAAGAAGCAGCAAAATGGGACAGAAAACGGAGTAGAGGAGTTGGCCATTATGGAGGAGCAGGCACGGATGAACTTCAAATGAGCTCGGACTGGCTGCCCGACGTAAAGTCAAGACCGGAAATCTGAGGCCTACCGTGCCCCAAGAACACAGATCCTCACCCGGGAAAAGGACGTTGCTCCAGAAATGGAGGAGACCAAAGGGCTAAACATGGACTAACAAACAATAACAAGAGGGGAGGTGGGGTGACCGGAAGGGGAGGTGAAGGGGGAGGGGGGAGCATTCCCAAGGGGACCAACAACTGTACGAAGATGCCCCATGTTGTATGAAACAAAAAAATAAAAATAAAAGACGAGAGCTCCTGTCTACCCAACAGATAATATGAGCCTAATTGAAAACATTCTGATGGCGAATGAATTGTTCAGTGTTCCAATGCATAGTTGGCATCATGTAGGAAGAGCATCCCTGAGGTTTTGGAAACAAAGTAGAATGTTCCAAATCCAAGCATATAGTCATTTTGGCATTCTTTGACTTTTCAGTAAGTAGGTGACTAAATTGATATACTGCTGGAAATGACAAGTCCCTGTGAGGTGTGACATCCTCAGGTATATGAGCACTTGATTAGGGCAGGGTGCTATGAATCAGTAGCTCTCTAGACTCTCTAGATGTGCTTTATCTTTATAAAATCTTAATTTTACAGTCTATTTTTTTTATAAGCCAGGGGGTTTAACAGCTTTCTTCTCTATGACAGCGCTTGCAATTATAATTAAGAAATGTATTAAAACTGGAGTGAATTAATGTGAAAAATGGATGGGGTTTGGGACAAGCAGATTGCCCCAGTTAGGTGTGAAGGACTAACTCAGTCTGAGAAGTGATATGTAGATTCCAAAGCAAGCACAAGAATCTGAAAAATTTCGAGGAATGTCCCTATGCATTCAAGTTTCCATACTTGTGTGATTATAAGTGTTCTATGAACCCAACCTAAGACTTTTCATGTGTTTCGACAGGCCTTGATGGTGTTCCTTACACCCAAGCTTGCTGCACCAATATCTCTGTTCTTCCAGTTACTATTTTTGGTCACTATATATCAGGTGGATTAGGTCATTCTTGAGGCAACAATTGTTTTACGGAATAGTTTATAGGATGGCATCAAAGTCTTCCAGAACATAGAGAAACTTCCAGCTTAATGTTCCAAAGACATGTGTCAGTAATAAAGTTGTCATAATCAATTGAAGGAAGGCTCTACCATTTTACCCAGGGGAGAGGAAACAGGTCTGCTATCCCTACTGGGATGAGAGTAGATGCTTTCATTTCCTAAAACTCCAGTGGGTATATAGTTGTGTCTTATAAGCTTCAGGAAGGAAGAACTAAAACTGATTAAACCATGGTCTATGCAGTTGTAATCTTTTTGTAACTTCAGAATGTGGAATATCAAAAAGTATGAATTCCTTTCAGAAGGTGTCAAAATACTTTATACTCGCAAGAAAATTCCTAGAGCAGAGTGAGAAAGTTTAAAGATGAATGCTTTAACCATTTTGTCCCAATGGGATAGAACCTTTAAGGGTAAAAGACTAGTTCTTCCTTATCAAGTCACAAAACATAAACTTCCATTTTCTTTTTTATGACATGAACACTTCAGAAGATTAGACTTGGAGAACTTAGAAAGTTTTGTTTTTTGGATCTGGCCATATCTCTATCCGCTAGAATGACATAGTTTTTAAAACTAATTATTATTTATTTTATTTTACATTATTGTCTATCCCGAGGTTCTCCCACCACCTTGTCACCTGTGAACCCTCACTTAATTTTTTTGTGCACATCCCGCCCTTGATTTTACCCCTCTCCCCCTTTTGCTCTCTGCTCCATTTCTGCTGACAGTTTTAAATTTTTCTTGTTAGAACAGCATAGTTTTGATCAGTCTGTGTTGTGGCCAGCAGGGGTTGAGTGACTTACCTGAGCACTTGGAAATACTGAGATCCATGTCAGTGACAGCAATGCACAGAGGGAAGGCCACACACACAAGGATGTCAACACTTCCTGTTTCTCCAAACCAGTGCTGAAAGGTTCCTTTCAAGTGGGCATGTTGATCTATGTCCTTGGTCCCTATTCCTGTATCTTAGCTCAATTCTACAATATGGGCAACTACATTTTCTGTTCCTTCTGGCAATGCCTTGTCTCTTCTTGTTATTCTTGCTTTTTGTCTTATCCACTAACCAAACAGATTAGAAGAGACTTACCTTAATTCCAAAATACTAACGGAGTTTCCCGAGGGAAATATTCGCCTAACAAAATTGAAGTCGCCAACATACACACTACCATCAGGACCAGAAGCTAAGGCTACAGGAGCAAACAGTTTGTTGTTGTGGGCTGGGCCATTGCAATTGGTGCAGGCTACGCTCCTTTGGTGTCCATTACCCATTATGGTTGATATGACTGGGGGTTGTTGGGAAATGAACATATTTTCTCCATTCCCTTTATGTATGATTCCTAGATGCAAGGAAAAAAGAAAGGGAAAATTAAAACAACAACAACAACGACAACACTGTAACATCATCAGTGACATTTTAATTTCTCTCTCATTGCTCAAAGCAGACCAAAGATTTGATTTTTCATAAAAGAATTTGAGTGTAAATTATAGCAACCTTGGTTTTGTTTATTGCACAGCCACAACAAATAGAAACCCCAACACTCTGCCTCAGTTTGCTCATCTGTGAAGTGGAATAATACGACTTGTCCCTTAAAAGTTGATTCCAAATGACTCAGCGAGGTATTTGATGATTAACTGTTAAGGATCTCCTGTTCACTGTGGGATCTGTGAATCATCTATGGCTATTTTTTTTATCCCTGGCTGACTTTCACCTGCTGCCTGGAACACACCTGCTTGACTTCAAATTATCCTCACTATGCAACTGGTTCCTGAAAAGAGACTATCAGTCAATTTTAATATTAACTTTAGTAAAACACAATCAGGAAGGCAATCTACTTCTGTGAAAAGAAAAGAAATCACACTGCTAGAATGCACTTCAAAGATATAATAAGAAAGGGACTTGAATTTTCCACTCTTTTGGACCATATCTTACTATCATCAGTGCAGGAAATAAGGGATACTGACTTATGAAAATGCTAGAAAAAGCTGCAGTCATTCTCTTTGGGCAATCTCATTCATTCTCATAGTTTTAAATCTCATCTTTATGTGCTCAAACTTTCTCCCATGCAGAGTTCTCACCTGACATACAGTTGGCCACTAAATCTCTACTTGGATGTTCCAAAGGTAAACTCAACATATTTATAACTGAACTCATTCTATTCTGCATCCCTTACCAAACCCTGCCTCAACTGCACTTTTCTCTACTCTGGTATCCACTCTTCCCTCTGCCCTGAATGTCCCCCGCATCTTGTCCGAACCTATCCTCAGCACTTGCCTCAAATCCTCACCAATGCTCTGTCCAGGGCAAAATTCGCTGTTCCCTGTGCAGCCGTAGTTTGTTCTCCGTAGCTCTCTTATAACATTTATACATTGCATCACTGACTTTTCATTACTGCTCTGTCTTGTCCCTCAGAACATAAGCTCCTCGAAGGCAGATACTCTGTTTTATACCTTTCTGCATCTTTGTGCTAATCTCTGTGGTTAAGTCATTAAAGTACTCAGTAAATGTTGAAAATAGGTTTTGAGTCTTCTGTAGTTTCTTTGTCCAAATCCTAATGATTCTGAAGACCTGCTGAGCCTGGGCAGAAAATCCAAGCACAAGTACTGCTGTGCTAAATAGCTCACGTCTGTCCAGAACGAGCCAGAGTAGGTAAAACATCTGTGTTGTGAGAAAGCTCCCAACATGTCAGCCTAGAGTAACTGACAGCAAATGAATGAATGCACTTTACTTCACTCCTGTTGCTTCTCTCATGACCCTTGTTATCTGTCTCATCATACTGCCTGTTTTTCTCCCTAAACATTTCCTGAAATGTTTTCCTCACTTTCATGCAACTTTTGGTTCCACAGTCCTACAACAGAAGCTGATGATCACTCTGAAATAGGAACCTTGCTGTCAAAACTAAATATGATGGCTAAACGCACACAACACCGTGGCACCAAATAGATTTTTAAGGGGGGGCCTTCCAGGAAACTGAAATCTCATGCATCATATAACCTTTGGATTGCAAATCTAAGTGTTTTTCCTTTTTCTCCCCAGGTGATTTCCGGCTATTTTTTTCAACATGTGATTTGCAAGAGCAGCATGAGTTTATGTCCCAACAAATTGGTCTTTTATGGCAGAACTATGAGTTATCTTGAGGACCACTACTTTCATATTAGTTTGATTATATTATTAGGCAATGAAAATATTTCTTAAGCTTTAGAATAGTTAATTAAGATTAACAGGGCTAAATTGCATTTGCCCCAAGACACTTAATGGCAGTGTGATCAATATTGCACTTTAAATTAATTGGGGGAAAGCGAATGAGAACTAGAATGACAGAGCATAGCACCACTGAAAAGAAATCTCTTGATCACTAAATATTCTAGCAATGACACCACGATATATTTTCTGATAAATGAAGAAATCAACTGTTTAGTATGTCAGTATTTCAGCAATGCACTATAGGGTGTATCATTCAAAAATATTTCCAATTATTGGCTGGGATATACCAGATTTGCTATTAACATCTATTTTCACAGGTAGATCTCCATTTTTTATATCAATATAACGGTATAGTTAACAATTACCTTCAAAATGACATGTTATTACCAGACTCCTGGCAATTTAAAAACTAAAGATGGCTATTCTAAACCATTCTTCTAAGCCTGCAATTCTAAAACTCCCCTTTTCTATTAGAAAGCCCAGCACTCCATCAAAGAAGAAGAATGATTAAAGGAAATAAAACATAAGGCAATGCACTTTCTGATTACATCTCCACAATTGATGTCTTGCTTTCATGCAAGGTACTAAAGTGCCCATGTACTGAAATTACCATTCCTGTTTAAAGCTAAAGCAATCAAAACAAAAATGGGCAAACCCCTTTTGTATTGCCCTGGAAAAATAGATCATTTTGAAGGGTGTTTTTGTTGTTTCAAGAATCTGTTTAACCTTCTATTACACAGAACCAGGGCATACCATCTAACAACAATGATTTAACACCAATTCTTCTGCAAAAGGTTGCTTTGAAAATATTTTGTTTATGTTCCTAGATATCTTGATCAATTACTGCTGCCTCCCTTCCAGTTTATTTTGCCACAGATGCTCATTCTGAAAACAGAATCAAATGATCCTAGGACAACATACATTATTTATATGAAGGCCAGCTTTCTACTAAGGATTGGGTGTCTCCTTTATAGTCAACAACATTCCATTGAGTGGAGCGTACTGTACACTTTCTCTCTAACTTTTCTTTTCCTTTGCCCACAAGTCAAGTCTGTTGTGTAATAAGTTGAGAATATTTTTAAACACACTACTCATAACCTCCTGTTACCTTGCTCAGAACTTCTTTTGAAGCTTATAAATAAGTTTGAAATAAAAATTCCCCTTGGAAGCCAGTGGGTGGTGCTTTATGCTGATTTCAAAGAAGAAACCATTTTTCAGACTTATGGACAACAACGGGTACAATACATATTTCTCTTAGGACTTGACTGAGAGGATAGAAACACATACTGGGAGATATGCCAACGTGTTCCATGGAAATTCACTTCCTCTCCCAGTAAAAACATTCGGTCAACAAACTACTGTCCTATTTTTTCCAGTCAAACAAAGGGAAATTCTTTATCCATTTCAGTGACATGATGATACTCAATTAGCACTGTGAATTGTTCTTTCTCACACCTTTTAACACTAAACTGGCAGAAAACAGTAGGGGCCATGTTTGATATAAAGATTTACTATACAAATAGCTATAACGCTTGCAATAACTCATAGTTTTTAAAGAACTGATTCTTCTTAAAAGCAATGAATATGTACTTAATGTAATCAGCAAGAAGGTGCATTCTGAAGGCATAATGAAAAAACACAAGTTTATTTTTTTTTTAAATCTCCAGGAGCGTAAGAACAAACTAGGTACAGATATAGTCACAAATAAAGGTATAGTTAGAGAGAAACACACACATACACATACACACAGCATACTATCTGGAAACCATTCTTCACAACCAATGGCTAGTTGTCAGGTAAATATAACTGTGCTGTGAATAAAATGACAAATGGTCTGGAATCACTGCCTGCTAGAAACTGCCTGCTGCATAATGACTGAGCCAAAGACAAACTGAAGCCCTGAGTGGCAGCGGACATCCTATCTAACCACAGGTGTCTTTTTAACCAGGAAGAGGAAATCGGGGGAAGACAGACTCTTGTTTTTAATCTGCTATCTGTCTCAGATCAAAAAGCAGGGTGCCTAAAGATGCAGACATTTTCCAGAAAGAAGTGGAGTGGGGCAATTTGGAAAGACGTTGCTCTTGCCTTAATCACTCCATAGATGGTCTGACCTGAGGGGGAAAGAGCATTGCTTTCTAAATTGGTCTTCTCAAAGCTGCTTCTTCACACTTATCCTTTCTGTCTCTAAAACTGCCTCTGTGGGTGGGATTTAGATTTTGAAAACCTCCCAAGAGTGGTGTTTGTGTCCATGGGCAGGCAGTGGTGGAAGCAGGCTTCAGATCTGTTTCCTGCAAGTGTGACCAGCTCTTGATAGGAAACACAATGTGCAGACAAATGAGATGATAAAATGAACGAAAGTTCCTTTTTAAAAAGAATGCAAAGGAAGAATTTTTTCTCAGAATAAAACTCTCAGAAAGTAGCTTTAGTCAGGCTGGGATGAGCACAAGGGACCTTTTGGGCTTGATGAAGATAGTCTAAAGCTGTTGTGGGGATGGTTGCATAACTCTACAATTTTCTGAAAATCATTGATGCATACATACACTGAAATGGGTGAAATTTATGGCATATAAATTATGCTTTAAAAAAGCTATTAAAATTCTCAGAATTAACTTCGTACCTATTACCTAAACTTATTGCCAATGAATCAGGAGTAGAAAGAAGGCATTTGTGGAAATCTAGGGGCTCCCAGAGTCAACTTTCTGAATGACTCCCCTTTGTTTTGGATTTTTAAGCTGTGTGAAGCAAATGGTAAGAGGATACAGGACTGGGAACACACAGCTGGGGGCTGGCTCAATGGAGGTCGTTTCCCACTTTGTATTTAATGTCAATGACAGGCATTTGAAAGAGACAATCCATACAAGCCAATAAAAGTGAGTTGAAAAGAAATGGCTGCTTAAAATGTCAAACGCTTTCAAATCAAAACAAAAACCCTAATAATTTAATAAGTGACATCTGCCCTTTCATTTTTTTGTACTTTTAAAAGTGTGATTCTCTTTTTGACAATAAAAAAAGTTGACATTTTATGTCTGTGCTTGAACCTTTGCTCTTAAAAAGAAACAACTGCAAGGGAATTGAGAATCTTTCTTGAAAGGGGAAAGGAGATATAATGGGGGCATACAGCAATGGACTCACTCACCTTTGGGGTCCCGTACTGGGGCTGTGGTAAGTGGTCACAGTCTACAGTTAGAGCTAACCTGGTTAGCTTTGCCAATTAAAATTTCCTAGCTTGTGATAACTAAGCTGATGCAACTAGTGTGCAAACAAAGTAAGATCGTAGGCATGATTATAAAATGGATCTCTTGTTCTTGGTTAGTTCAAGGCCTTACAAGCTAACTCAACCTTAGACAGCTGTTCCACAAAGGCTAGAATGGATCCAAGGATGGCTGAATAGGAGAATATAACCCTGCTTCAATACACTTTCACAACCCTGATCCTGGGGAAATAACCCAAAATACATGATCTATAAAAAAGGTTGTTTGGAATGTGCCTCTTCAGATGAAAGGGAATATGATCTCACAGTGAAAACATGCCCATTGATGTTCAAATGAAAGTTGGGTGGAAACACCTTTGACAGGCTTCCTAGTAGGATGCGAAAGGAGTTAGAGGAACTTAGACAAAGCATTTATAACCAGGCTAGTAAAATCAGTTTATGTGTGAGAAGCATGAGCTTAAAGGCTACCTGTGGTTTCTTCTTCAGATATATTTAATGTTCAAATAACAAACTAAGAGAAAATGACAGCAGGAAAAGCAGTCCAAAGAAGGCAAAGATTGAAGATGAGACTCCTGGTTCTCATGGTTTTTCCTTCTTTTCTTAAGCCTAGGAGTTAGGACAAGGAAACCTATGTGAATCAAGGAAATCACTCTTTCCCTGGCCTCTTCCACTTTTCCCCCTCTCTTTCTCCTACCTTTTCTATATTGTTTTATGTGTTATTATTTCTGACTCTATTTCTATCTTCTTATTGGATATACTGATATTTATAAGGAGAAGTAAGTAAATGTGGAGAAACAGCACATGGTCTATCTAGCCCTTTAATAACTGTGCAATGTTGGGAAAATCATGTGACTAAGTCTTACAACATTCTGGAGATGCGGAGAGGGAGAGGAAAGGGGGGAGAGGGAGACAGAGAGCGAGAGAGAGAGAGAGAGAGACTCAACCACAAACTCACACGGTTGTGTCCCACCATCACATTAGGACTCTCCTAGGCTATAGAAGCTGGTTGAGATTCATCTCCAGTTCCCCACTTCTCTTGCTATGCTGTCTTATGAACTAGGGAATAATCTATTTGAAGAGTTAGTTAAGTTCCCATCAACAACCCCACCTCAACTCAGGCATTCTTTTGTCTACTTCACTTAATTATATGGCAGTGTTTCTGTCTGAGCGTTCCTTTATTTTAGGTGTGGATGTTGACACTCCCAGCGGCTGAATTATTTGCCCATATTGACCAATGGGCCTGAAATTGTAGTACATGCTATTCACTTTTTTCTTTTTTGTAAACAATGGATGCAATGTTTTTTTTCTTTCATTCTTTCTTTCCCCTACTACCATCCCTCATAACTCTGACTCTCTCTCTGCTCTCTCTTCAAAATTTCATTTTATTGGTGTCTAATAATTTTTATAAGTATTTTATCTTATCAAATTGTCCACTATTTGTGCTTTTAATGTTCAGCATTTATCTTTCTCATTCATTTTGCTGTAAGTGGCATTTCTTCTTTCATTATGGCTGAAGAATATCCCACTGGGTGGACAGGCCACATTTTCTCTTAATATTTTAATTTACATATGGGGCATTATAATTCCATTTGCCAAATGTGACTGCTGGGGGAGATATAATAAGGAGACAGTAGATTGTTAGCTGTCATTCTGACTGGTAACATACTTAGATGTAGTGACAAGAATATGAAAAATAGACCGGATTCTAGAAAGACAAGAAAATTGCTCCTCAACAAAAACAATCTGCAATCGAGAGACTCTAAAATATGAGTTTATTGACGTCATTTGATATCAGATAATTTGTGTGTAAACACAATTTTAGTCTACTTCAACCCTCTTAATCCAATACTCTATCTGGGCACTTAGGTTGTTTCCATGCCCTAGCAGATACTTGATATTTTAAATAAGGTTACAGCTACATGGCAGGGATGTGTTCAAAATGGGACAAAGTTCACTAAAGCCCTTTAAAAACTGTATTAGATGGATGATTCATTCATTCTAAGATGCAAATTTTGCTTCAGACTAAGGTCTCTGAAATAAGTATGTATCTTACAACCACTGCACATCAATAGTTAATTGGCAGCATTTTCCATAAGATAATGTTTTATGATCAATGTCTTAGGTTTATATGAAATATGGTAATTATCATTTTCTTAAAAAGGATGGATACACTGTCAGGTAGACTGGTTAATCACTTGGGATACAGCAGTAATGATAGATGATTCTTAAAACCCAGTGTCACATAATTTTGTGATGAAGTAGTCTTAGTATGTTATCACCAATTTGAAATCAGATTATTTGAAAAGAAATATATTAATGTGCTCATCTTTAGGGGTACACCTATAGATAATATTTTCTTTGTCTTTTCCAAATTTTACACAGTGAATATGACATATGTATACATATTCTATAATGTATCTGTACATAAAATTAGGAAAACACTGCTAAAATAGATTTAAAAAGCTCTTACCACTTTGAGGATTCAAAATATGATGCTTATTCAATGACCAACCTCCTAGGTTAGAAGCATCCATCTCAAAACCTTGCAAAGTGACTGTTCGTTTTTCCCAGAGAATGAAGTCAGGGCATGTTTCATATTCATATCCCACAGATACTGCAAACAAAGAGTTAATAACACATTAGAAAATTTAAGAATATTTGCTCCAGTGCTATACCAGTTGATAACGCTGTGGATAATGCATTTGCTACCGACTTCTGATTTGGGTTGAAATTTGACAGCAAATCCCTTCTACCCAGGACAGTACAGCACCTAGCATAACTTCGAGCATCCGAAAGTAATCAGTTTGTACATACTGAATAAATGTGTGAAGGAACGAGCACTGTCACTAGGTAAGAATCATATGTTTATGCACACTAAGCTTTAGTATGGGCTTTGGGATTGGAGGCTGTGTCTTAAAAGTGAAGAAATAAACTCTCTGAAGGATTAAGCTGTGGTGATATAATTCCTTTTTTTACCTTTGTAGAAGAAGTGCTGGGACGGCTGGTTTCTTATCTCTCTAGAGTACAAAATGCATTTAGGAAGCTGGTTCTGGAGTACTGGGTCACTTATACAACAACTGACTACACATGAGACTAATAAAAACCGATTTACCCAATTTATATTTTCTCCTGTGTTAACGGGTCTTTCATTTGCCAAGAAGTCTGAGGTGCTGCAAGTCTCAGTTTGACTTTGTGCACTTCGTATTTTGGTTTGTGCGTAGAGCTAACCAATGAGACATCACCCAACATTTGGCTTTGACTCATAGGAAGCACAGATGTTACACATTAAACTTGGAACCCTAGTAAGCCACTAAAAAGGAAGTGAGGAATGTGGTAGCTTGTGGTCTCTGCACTACTGAAATATGGATAGCTCAAATTCTAGTTATTTTCTCCACTGGTAAACCTGCTTACCTGTTGGAACTCCAGAGTTCTGATTCTGGAATTGAACAGGCTTTATGTCCTCATAACGTTCTAAGCCTGAGAGTACTGGCTTATTGTAATGCATACCCCGAAGCTGCTTTCCCCCTTTATGGCAGCTTAAAATATCCCTAGCTGGTTGTCTGCCATCGCTTTTGAGTACCTATCTCCACCTGATTTCTTTAGATGCCCCTGGACAACTCATTCCTTCTTGTCATCTGGTTATGAAAACTGCTAATGAAAATGTGTGCTTAAACAAAACCAGTAGGACTTGTCCAAAGATGAAATATTAATGCAAGCTAGTTTTTGTTTTCTGGCTGTAAGAGATGAGAAAAGATGGTTATTTTAGTCAAACTAATTTATGTGTGTATGTGTTTGTGTATGTGAGCATATACACAGATAAGCCAATAAGGCCTTATGATTATACATATATATGTATATGAATATACAACTCTCTAACTCTGTATATATCTGTGACCAATTTGAAATCACAGGCTGGTTTCCTTTCTTCTCCCACTGTAGCAGAGCTTATATTAAGGATCAGGGTCATCTTCATGAGTGTGTGATCTTTGTAGTCACAAGAGGGCCCATGCTTTGAAGGACCCCACATTTGGTTTAATACTCTGCTGTCACCGTCTTGAAATCCTTAATGATTTCTTAACAAGAGGCTCTGTATTTTCATCTAACATTGGGTCCTGCAAATTATGTAGCTGGTCCTGATAGGGATGCCCTTGCACCCTGCCATCAGCTGGTGGAAAGTCATAAAATGCAAATTCATTTTAGTATAAGCTCCAACGTGGTATTATTAGCAAGGGAGTGCAATGGGAAACAGGAACAACTAATCCTAAGATGGAAATAATTTTTAGTGGAAATTTGTTTGCAATCATCTGTGTTAATGCCATTCTCTTAAGGATGGTGGAGACACAGAATTTCAGAGAGGAAAGGGGATCTCCAAAGTAATCTAGTTCAGATTACACTTCTGGCACAAATCATTGCTGTTTACAAGCTCCTTGATACGTTATCACAGTCCCAGTGCTTGCTAGATCAACTCTGGGATGAGGAAAGTGCTACGTTGAGATCTAGCATCCCAACGGATTGACCATTAACTAGCTTTGTGGTCTTGGGCAAATTTCTCCATCTCTGGGAGTCACAAACAAAACGGAGGCTTTGTGAGCTGAGGGGGGGATGGACCATCACCAGTAGTGCTCAGACCCTTTTGGTCAGGGAAGGTTTTATCATGAATCTGATAATTACAGAGTTTCTTCGTAGAGTTTCTTCGTAGAAACTGTGTATGTCTAGCACATTTTATATATAACCCTAAGCAATCCATTGACCTCCCGAAGTCTAAATGAAGATCTATGGTCAAAGACCTCTGAATTGGATAATACTTATAATCTCCCTTCAGCAATAACACTCAATGATTCTGAAGTGTGCATTTTTTTTTCAAGATTGCAGTTGATCAGTTCAAGTCAGGGATCAAACCCAAAACCCAAAGAGAGCACTGGATATCACAATGCAAAAACTAGGGGGTTAGGAAGCACACTTTGGACCTTGTTGGTATGCAGTAACATACAGTTTCAAGCTTCCCTTGCCAACATTTGAAAGTCTTGATTAATAAATAATCACAACGACCATGATTACAAGGCCTCTTAAGACCATCATCTCCTTCCCCATTGTTGCCGGATCTGCCTTGTGTACATTGTAAGCCCGGTGGGTGAACTTCCTTATAATCCCTTCTGTGGAAGGTGATTCGCAGTTTTGCAATTGAGTAGTGTGCCCTGGTGACCTCCCATGGAGTTCTGGAGCCAGCTTTTCCCCTATCAGTAACAGTTAAAGATCCTCTCAACTCCTTAACAGGAAATGCTTATGGTAAAGTATCAATTAAAAAGTTTTCAATGCGATGGTAACGAGACACAATCTTTTCAGTTCCTTCTATCTGCTCTCTGAATTGCTCTCCTGTCCACAACAAAAAAGTGCATTGGCTGCAAACCCCACAGTTATATGACTTTTTCCCTTAGTCATAGCAAATAGCAACAAGGTAGCTACTTAATAAGTTCCTTCTAATTTTTATTAGATTTACTTTCTCCTGAGAAAGCTCGATGAGCTAATAAAGTTAAAATTTATACTTCAGACTTGTCCAAAATTCCAACTGACTGTAATGAGAATGACTATGTGTCGGGTAATTTTGTATGTGGCTCCTTGCTCAGAGAAACAAGGCAAGGTTTCTTTCTGACAGCAACCCACTTTAATATAATCCTGAAACTTGCAATCGGCTTATGAGAAAGCAGACATTTCACCCCATGGAGTTGAGCTGCTCTCCAAATGCACAGAGAACTGGAAAATACTGTAGCAACCAATGCTAGCTAGACTTCTTTTTATGCAGGCAGACTCTAATGAACTAAACGCCTACTCATTCTCATATAATTAAAAATGGGGGAAAAGGGTAACTCAGGGGCTGCAACTGAAAATGCTGAGCCCTGACAGTACATTCTACCTGCCCCTGTGACAGCTGATCACAGTGAAATAAGAAGACGGGACCACTACCATTTTCCAAGTGGCCTGTTGCCTATATGTCTGATCATCAGCACAGCTAGCATAGGGCACGAGGTCAGCCTCTGGTACTCTGGAGTGGGGACTAGGAGGAAGAGTATAATAGGAAGGAAGAAATCATTAGCCACCAACACTTTAGAGGAGTCAGAGAAGATAGACTAGTATGGCAGTGAGTGGAGATAGGTCAGGGGTGGGGTGAGGTGCTGGACTAAACTTTACTTGTGGACACCCTTATTATGTGTGGGTTCCTGTCTTCTCTCACTTCCACAGCATCATTGATTGTCAAGTTAGGCTTGCTACTTCTGCAGAGGGCTCTGTCCTCTGCTCATAGGACGACACCTTTACTTCACTGTTGGTCATCTTGCAAACAATACACTAGTTTATAAAGAAGACTTTATTATACTGACTTATAAAGAAAGCCTGCAGCCAGTTCCCTCCTTGCCAATTGACACTGAAAAAATAACTGAATGCTCACTCCTATCATAGCAGCAACATTTGTATGATGTGGCGACCGCAGGAATGCTGAGGGCCACAGCACCCCTGATACCCAATTTAGTGATGGTGACATTCATTTATAAGGGCTGGACTAAGAGAATGACATTCAATAGCCGAAGCAAAGACACCATGCGATCAAGCTGATGTGTGAAATATGGCAGGATGAAGCAGATGATTTTCAACAGCTTCAGAATTCCTAATGGCTGTGTTTTTGAAGGCAATATATAATTAAAAGTGATCTGATAGCCAGTATGAGATATTTACATTACCTTTGTGAACTCAAGGAAGAGCTGAAAATAATTTCATCACACTTAAAAGGTTAACAAACAATGAGATCAAAATCTGTTTATCCAAAGGGACTCATTAAATATAATAATAGATATTTTACACTCTTTAAAAGTAGTATTAATGCAGAACAACAAGAAAAAAGACACCTAAAGAAGCAAGTGAAGTTCCTGGCAACAATAGACCAGGGCTATGTAGATAAAATGTTATCTGCTGAGAACAGGTACCTGATCCCAGAACTTCTTCCCCCCTTTCCTATTCTTCAGAGATTTATCATAGGAGAGAATAACCCCAGAGGCTCCTCAATTTGACACATTGCCCAGTGGCCTGAAATGCTGTTTATCCGTTATTTCTGGCTTACTCAGAGTGTCAGAATCAGGTGGTGAATTTTTATCAAGTGTCTTTTTAGCACTTATAGAGATACTCACATAGGTTTCTCCTTTAATCTATTAAGACAGTGAATTATAGCAATAGATTTCTGACTGTTGAACTATCTGAAATGAACCCCAACTGGTTATGATGTAATATCTTAAGCAAATCATTGCATTTGATTTAGTAATGTTTTATTTATGCTCTGTACCTGACCAGCTTATACAAATAATGACTAAACACGATCATGTTGAAAATGGGGTAGTTAGATGAAGAAAATGTACAGGTAGGAAAATAGAAAGCAGCCAGGAGTCAGGTAGCTATACATTTCTGCCAAGAAAACCTGTACACTGTAACTTGCTGCTACGAGAGCTTTCTGCACAAATGAATGTGCAAGCTGGATTAGCTTTGTGCCATCAAATGCAGGGTGATGCATTGGTTCATTTCTACATTAAAATGCCCCTGTGTACCTGGGCAGTGCCCTCCTACCCTGAGGTATACCATCATCCCATTACACAGGCAAGGCTAAGGGGTCAATCGGACTCATCTGCTTGTTCAGTCACCTAACTCATATACACTATTTAATGAGCACCTCTTGTCATCAGGCATGGAAGATGTGAGAATGAACAAGTTAGAATGAGACAGCAGTTCCAAATGGATAAGAAAAATTGAAAAATGTCAACAGAACTGAAGCATAGAGCAAGAGGAATGGGAGGAGGGTAAAATCAGTGGAGGGATGGGCACAAGAGATATAAGATGGTTAACGGGTGATAACGTGGTAGGAGGAACTCGGGGATAGACAATGATGTAAAATATATGTATAAAATAATTAAAACTTAAAAAAATAAGACAGCAGCCCCCCCCCCCAATTTAGCCCACACTCTGTTGAGAGGAACAAATGTAAAACAGAAACAAATATACACATACAAACACGTGAATTGCGATAAATGTCCTGCTGGGGAAATAAAGGATATTGTGACAGATGACGACCAGGGTATTTAAGTAGAAAGGAGGAGGCAAGGAGAAGCTTCTTTTCACAGAATGAATTTTGGTCATGAAGTGTAGGGAAGAATATTCTAGGAGGCTTGGTATCTTTGGGAGATGTAAAGCAGGTACACAGGGTTGCTTGAGACAACCTTTCTAGTCATCCTAAATGAATAAGAACAATCCCCCACCCTACCAGTTCAAAATAAAATAAAAGGTTAATATCCTTTAGAGGTATTTAGGTCTTTTTCTTTGCAGCAGTTAGCAAATAGACGGCTTTACAAATGAATTCTACCAGACATTCAAAGATGAAATAATGCCTGCACTAATAAAACATTTTCAAAAAATCGAGAAAGAAGGAAAACTGCCAAACACATTCTACGAAGCAGACACCACACTCATACCAAAACCAAATAAAGACATCACCAAGAAAGAAAACTATAGACCAAGTTCCCTAGTGAACATGAATGCAAAAATTTTAAACAAAATCCTCGTAAATCATGAATATAACGATGTATAAAAAGCATCCCACCATGACCAAGTGGGATTTATCCCAGGGGCACAGGGATGGTTCAACATCCACAAATCAATTAACACAATCCACCATATCAACAAGGAGAAAACCAAAAACCATATGACCAAATCAATAGATGCAGAGAAACCATTCAAGACAAAAGTTCTTGAAAAATTGGAGATAAAAGGAACATACCTCAACATAATAAAAGCCATCTATGACAAACCTACAGAAAACATCATCCTAAATGGAGAAAAACTAAAATCATTTCAATTAACATCTGGAACCAGGCAAGGAGACCCACTCTTGCCACTACTTTTTAATATTGTACTGGAAGTTCAAGCTAGGGCAATAAGGCAAGAGAAAGACATAAAAGGGATACAACTAGGGAAAGAAAATTGAAGCTATCATTAGATGCAGATGATATGATTCTCTATGTAGAGAACCCCCAAAAATCCACAGAAAAACTACTTTAAATAATAAACCAGTTCAGTAAGGTAGCCCATTACAAAATCAACACAGAGAAGACAGTAGCTTCCCTATACACAAAAAGTCAAGCAGAAGAAGAAATTTAAAAAAAACATCCCATTTACCATCACACCAAAAAAAAAATACCTAAGAATAAACCCAACAAAAGATGTGAAACAATTATACAAAGAAAACTTTAAAACACTGCTAAAAGAGATAGAAGAAGACATAAGGAAATGGAAAGACATTCCTGCTCATGGATTGGGAGAATTAACATCATCAAAATGACTATCCTACCAAAAGCAATCTACAGATTCAATGCAAGCCAGGCATGGTGGCATGCGCTTGTAATTCTAGCTACTCAGGAGGCTGAGGCTAGGAATCACTTGAATCTTCTAGTTTGAGACTACTCCAGGCAACATAGTGAGACCTAGTCTCAAAAAAAAATACAGACTCAATACAATCCCTATAAAAATTCCAATGACATTTTAAAAAGAGAACAAAAATTACTGAAATTCATATAGAAGAACAAAAGACCTCGAGTATCAAAAAATCGGCTAACCAAAAAAAGAGAGGTATTACTATTCCAGACTTCAAATTATACTACAAAGTCATGGTAATTAAAACAGCATGGTTCTGGTACAAAAACAATCAGACCAATGGAACAGAATTGAGGGTCCTGAAATAAAACTACACATATACAGTCAACTAATCTTTGCCAAAGAGTGAAAAACTTACATTGGAACAAGGACAACCTCTCCACTAAATGGAGCTGAGAAAACTGGACCAAGACATGCAAAAAAAAAATGAACCAAGACAACTCACTCACACCATGTAAAAAACCAACTCAAAATGGTTAAAAGACTTGGATGTAAAACTTGAAACAATAAAATACATAGAGGGAAACTTGGGCAAAACTCTCCATGAAGTACATCTCAGAAATCCATATCTGTACACACTTATAACTGGCAAAAAATGAAGGAAAACATAAACAGCTGGGAGTACATCAAACTAAAAAGCTTCTGTACAGCAAAAGAGACAACAGACAAAACAAAAAGAAACCCAACCAAATGGGAGAAAAATTTCGTCCTCCACAAAAGTGATAAGGGTTTGATAACAAAGATCTGCAGGGACTCACACAACTAAGCAAAACAAAACAAGAAGCCCAGTCAAAAATGGGGAGAAGAACTAAAAAGACACTCTCCAAAGAGGAAATGCAAATGGCTAACAAGCACATGAAAAAAATTTTAACATCACTAGCAATCAGGGAAATGCAAATCAAAACCATAATGAGATACCACCTTACACCCATAAAAATGGCCCACACCAAGAAAAATGGGCAACAACAAGTGCTGACATGGATGTGTAGAGAAAGGAACACTCTTACACTGCTAGTGGGATTGTAAATTTGTCCAGCCACTATGGAAAGCAGTGTGGAGGACCCTCAAACAAATGAAAATGGGACTACCATTTGACCCAGCAATCACTCTTCTGGGAATCTACCCAAAGGAGACGTCAATACTTATACAAAGGGACACCTGTACTTGAGTGTTTAATGCAACATTATTTATAATTGCAAGGACATGGAAGCAACCCAAATGTCCCAAAACAGATGAATGGATGAAAAAGATGTGGTATACATGCACAATGCAATATTATTCATCAATTAAAAATGACAAATTTGATGGTTTTGAGATAACATGGATGGACCTAGAAGAAATCATATTAGCAGAAACAAGTCAGACAGAAACCAAATGGTTTCACTAATATATGGGGCATAGGGAAAACAAACAAAAGGCCAGGAAGGAAAAGTCAAAACAAGCTAACAACCAAAGTAAAGTGCAAGAATAGGGGGGAGGAGGATGAATGGGAGTGGTCAGGGAGGGAAGGTGGTGGGTGAACCCTGGGGAATACAAAGATGTGAAATATATATATAATTTAAAAATTAAAAAAAAAAAGAAAATGGATTGGTTCTCCAATGTAGTTTATTAAAAAGGAAAGGTATTATTATCTAAGTACTCAGCAAACCTTCAGTCACCTAGATGCCAGGCAGGTGATGTGCTAAGCAAGGTGAAAACAGTGGTTATTACACAGGATATTATATTCTGTCATGTGAGAAAAGCTATTATCACTATGGGTTACCTACCTTCTGGAACTTTCACCCATGGCCTGCCTCCTTAAGAACCCCACAAAAATAGTGTCACTGATATTTGCATAACCCATAACAGCTAACTACAGGTTTGTGTAGATCTAATTTAAATACCCCCCAAAACTCATATTTATTCCCAAGTGAGGTAGATGAACTAACAGATGAACTAACAAACTCAGAGGGGCAGTGACTTGTCCAAGGTCATCTATCTAGTAAATAGCATAAGCAGAGCTCAAACCCCGTAATTCATGGGCCACTGCTTTTTGCCACTATGCCACATTGAGTTGATAAGGGGAAGACTCACAATTCAGAAGGGCTAAATAAATAATCTTTTATTTGCTCTGAATTTAAGAGAGGTTTGCAAATTAAGGAGAGTCTTGAAGTAGAAGTACCATGTATCCTGGTTCACTAAAAAGAGTACCTAATTATGTTTATTGATGTAGTCATTAGTACCATTCCATTTTAATCTCAAAAGTATCTTGATTTGAAGGATAAAGTATATAGTCACCCAGTCATGAAGAGCTATCTCCATAGTGCCTTTAGATGAGTTGGTACTAGGGGTCAGGAGGATGGAACAGTCATAAATGCCATAAGTCATATGGGTTGGAAAATCATTTCATTTTTCTGTTTATTGACTATCTCATAGTACCAAGGGCTTTCAAATTCTTATGTCTGAAAGTTATTTAATTGTGACTGAGCATAAGAAGAGGACACACACACACAATTCAAACAGTTTTTTCAAAACAATTATTCTCTTAGTAGCTTTGCATTTTGACATTTTCTATTCTATTTTATTCTGTTATTTCACTTTTGTTCCATTGAACTCACCAAATGAATTTCACAAGCTACGAATGGGGTGACCAGCAGTTTGAGACAGGTACACAATACCTGTTTACCAGAGTAAATCAGGGTCATTAAAAAACGCTGGTTATTTCTTATTTTTAGAGGTTCTATCTCACATCTGATGAGACATGAAAATGGATACAACCCTGCCCAACATTAAACGTATTTCCTATGTAAGTGTGAAAACTGAATGCATTTGTCAAGCTGACATAATGCTCCATTTTGCAGACATTTATTTAAACATTTATTAACGTTGATTTTCTAATTTTCTTTTAATATTTGGTGCTGTAAATGTATTTTCCAGGTTGCACACATTTTTGTGGGTCCTTGAAAAACTCATATCCTTGGTGCTG
Organism: Uropsilus gracilis; assembly: GCA_004024945.1. NCBI lineage: Eukaryota > Metazoa > Chordata > Mammalia > Eulipotyphla > Talpidae > Uropsilus > Uropsilus gracilis. The sequence goes on along the minus strand of PVHY01003543.1, from coordinate 15,107 downwards.
TGCCTATAAAGTCGAGTGGATGAAACAGCCCTGCTCTCAGTTAATGATTATGAATTCATGAGTAGAGAGAATGATGAAAGATTATTATCTCTGCTAGCTTTTTTGAAAGAAAGCTACTGGGGCGTTGAATTGGGTACTCAGTAAGGTGGGTTGGTCACTTTAGTAAAGGGAGGCAGAAGTAAAAGGCACACAGAATCCAGGATTGGGAGACTGGAATTTGAGCCCCTACTCTGTACCTAACTTGAGAGAAGTCATGTGCTCTTTCTAAACCTCAGTTTCCCCTTTTTAAAATGAAGATTGGAGTAATCATGCCATGCCTACCAGGCAGGAGTGTTATTAAGGATTAAAATGAGATAATGTATGTGAAAGTACTTTGCAAATTGTAAAGCACTACCCATTTATTATTAAAATATTCACTGGTTGCTATTTTTGTGACTGCCCAGCCTGCTTAGGTTTTACTGAAGGGGAATTTATGAACACTAAAGCATTGCTCTCGAGGATGTTTTGTGTGCACAAAGCAACCATAGCTTAGCACCTATTACTATTAATGTTCCCCTGTTTCACACTAACACAATTTAAACAGACTCCTATGCGTTGTGAACCTTTAGGAAGTCTAGTTCTCCCTGAAACACCACTCTTTCTTTGCAAACTACTGTACTAAATAATTATGCAATTGTTGTTGCCAATAACCTTGAAGAAAAATAGAATTGTTTATAGAATTGCTACTAAAAGCTGATTTCCTGAACTTCCAGGACTCCAAATGGCTGCCATTTAATTTAATTAAAATGAAGACCAAACAGAATGCATTATTATGTATTGATAATATATGTGGATACTGGCGGACACAGGGAATTATTTTGACAAAATTCATATAATGGATGCAGATCAGAACCCCTGAACAAACCAGTTTGTCAAATTAAATAAGCAGTCTCTAGAATCTCAACAGCACCGTAAATGTAACAATAATGATTTTTAGAAACACTGTTTTATCAGCAGCACAGTTGGGGAAGAAAGTAAATAATATACAGTGATTTGCAGACATTATACCTTACTTAGAGTGAGAAAATAAAGTACTAAGGTCAAATTATTTCAAATGCTCTCCCAGAGTTTTTTAACAGGGCATCTTGTCTTCACATCAGACAACAAAATCTTTAAGCCGGATGAACTAGTGATTGTGGTTTTTTTGTACTGCAACCTTGGGGGTGATTTTACTCTTCTTTCACTTGATCAATATTGTACTTGGATTAATCAATCTTATCAGTTGCCATTGATACTTCTCCAAGGAAATAAGTAGTTCACACAACCTCTGAGGGTAATTTATATTCACTCTGGTATTATTCCTCTGGTTGCAAAAAAAGGGTGGGGGTACCTTAGGATTGCAAGCTCTCCTTTTTCTCATTTTGGCTGCCCTTCAACATTCCATTCTTCTTTTTGACACTCACCCTTAGAGATCACACCAATCGTCCACACCTGACCCCTGAGGGAACTGAGAGTCCCACATTTCAAATAAAGTGGGCATTTCAAGTTAGATAGTCACCATCACATCAAATTCAGCTTGTTTAAATCGGATTCCTCTTTCTCCTTCACAGAAATGGGTAGGACAGAGAATCATATTTAACTGGCATGGGAACGAAGAAGAGTAGGTGATCATTTCAGTCACTCTATTAACCAGAATCCTTACTATAACTGGGACTGTATGAATATTATTCAAAATTTGCTTCTTATTGTTACTGTAACAAATATTATCACATACTTAGACGCTGCAAAAGGAAGACAGATGGAGCATGTCACTGCTAAGGGGGTCAGATATCTACAATGAGTCTGAATGAACTAAAATCAAGGTGTCAGCAGGCTGAGTTTCATCTGGAGACGAAGGGAGAACCCACTTTGCCTTTCCAGTTTCTAGAGACCACGTACATTCTGTGGGTCTTGGCTTCCTCCCCCCATCTTTCAAAGGCAGCCTTGCTGTGTTCCTCTGTTCCTGTTTGACTCTGACTCTGATGTCCCCATCTGCATCACTCTCCCACTTTAAAGGACCCTTGTGGTGAAGTAGGCCCATGCAGATAATCTAGGATAATCTTCCCATCTCAAGGTCAGCTGATTAACAACCTTAATTCCATTTGTAACTTTAATTCCCTTTTGCCATGTAACATAATATGCTTACAGGTTCCAAGGATGAACACCTCTTGGAGGGTGAGGGCTATTATTCTGCCTACCAAGAGGCTCTAGGATTTCTGAATCTCAAGAAAACCTGAGACACTCCATATATTGCACTGGACATATTAATATCTGTTGCAAAACTTGGTTTGTTTCTTCTCACATCAGTAAGTGATTATAAAATATGGTCAAGAGGTTCGAGTAAATGTTTCCTTCTTTGTTTAGATTCAATCATATCTATTGAGGTATGAGCTCAATGGTAACACACTTGATCCTTTTGTCTCCATCCATTTATCACTTGAACTATTGATTGTCTGTTGTGTTCTTAAGGTGCTGACAATCCATCTTCGGAGAGGTAGATTATTCAACTTCATTCTACCACCTGTTCTAATGCTTTACCACTGCCAAGAAAATTTTGTTAGTCTCCATGGAGATAAAAATGGAGACTAGGTAGTAAATAAAATCCCTTTAACCATGGTTAAGTTATCAGGGACATTGCTAATGAGGTAAATAATCCATATTCTATCTTTGGTAGTACACTTGAAATTATTTTGGCTGTTTTTCCAGGGATCCTTGCCAATTTTCTCTTTCCCTTCTAAAAAACAAATCCTTTAAGTATACATAAAATATCATGAGAAACATTTTTTCCTTTTTCTTTGGACAGTTCTGAGTAGATCAGTTGTCTCTGGCTTTTACTACTGTTATTAGCATTAAAAAGGAATTGAAAACATATATTTTAGCATTTTAATTAAGGTCATTGTATATGTAGAATGCTTGAGGAAGTTTTGACCATGAACATAATTGTAGAAATAGGAACTTCACCCATAGGCAAAGACTAGGATGGGAGTCTACATAATTGGTGTGTATACTGCAATATTTTTCTTTTTAAGAGACTAGTTCTCACTACGTTGCCCAGGGTTGTCCGAACCTGCAGACTCAAGTGATCCCCAGTCTCAGCCTCCCGGGTCACTGGGATTACAGGCATGTGCCACCATGCCCAGCAACAATATTTTTCTTTTTCTTTTTGTTTTAGTTGGTTATTCATTCATCTGTGGACATATCAGAAATTAAGCCATTAAGGGTTCTTAACTATAATAAGAAAGAAAAATTTATAATTCTTAGCATTAGAGGTATTTAGATGGAAGAGATAGAATACATCTTATGTATAAAGTAAGGTTGAGAAAGTGATGCAGACATGATGGGAAATAGTTTGGGGTTTCCTCAACAAGTCAAACATGGAATGAATGACCTTATAACCCAGTAATTCTACTTCTAGGTATGTTTCAAAACAGTAAAAGACATGGTTGAAGAAATACTATTTATAATAGCTAAAAACAAACCAAATGCCCATTGCTTATGAATAGACAAACAAAATGTGGTATGTACACACAATGGAATGTTAGTCAGTCACTGAAAGGAAAGAAGTGCTGATATACACTATGACATGGATGAACTTTGGAAGCATTATGCTAAGTGAAAGAAGTCAGATGCAAGAGATCACAAATTTCATAGTCATATTTACGTGAAATATCTAGAAGAGGTAAATACGAAAAGACATAAAGGAGATTGGTAGCTGCCAGGGTCTGGAGGAGAGGAAGAATAAAGTGACCGCTAGTATATGTGTGCGTGGCACTTTGCAGGTTAATGATGAAAATATTCTAGAATTAGATATTGGTGATGGTTGTACAATTCTGTGAAAACACTAAAACCCACAGAATTATAGACTTCAAATGAGTCAGCTTTATCATGTGTGAATTATACCTTAATAAAGCTACTGTTTTTTCAAAAGTGAGGTTGAGCTGCATTTATATGAAGAACAATGCAAGGAGTGACTGCTGGATATTGTTCTGCTGAGTTCTTTATGAGAATATTAGGTAAATTGTTAAGTATCACAACTCAAGGGAAAAGTCAATAAATAATATAAACCAAAGAAAAAAATTCCAATAATCCCACAGGGGTTCTAAGAAGGGCCATAAAGAATTGGAAGACAAATGGAGAGAAGAGGAATTTTGGGACTATACTAATGAAGCTGGATAATATCCTAGGAAGGAGAATGTAGAGCTTTGAGCATGTATCAGTCAGGGTTCCGGTAGGAATTAGCTCTTACACTCACAAGTGTTCACTGTAGAGATGAATAAAGGGACTATTTTCAGAGGCATGAACAGAATGGACAAGGTGACCCACCCGGAGACTGGCAACACTCGAAGCCTTCTGGGTTTTCAGGGGTAAGGGGAGGGAATGAGGAGACAGAAGATCACAGAGAGCGTGAGGATTTGGAGGAGGGGCTGCTCCACAGGAGCTGCCATCTTCTAATGTAGTCACTGTTAAAACTACAGTGAAGCAAGGAGAGGAGTCAATACCTTGACCTCTTTTCTCCTTCTGTGCTGTAGTCTCTCAATGGTGCTTTGCATTGACCATATCAAATGAGAAGCCAGAGAACAAAGGATTCCAGGTAGTTTAGTCCATAGAAGCCAGCCTTTTGAAGGACAGAGAAGGGTAGAGGTGTGTGTGTGTGTGTGTATGTAATGTAGTAGGGCGTGTACCCACTAACAGAGTACCCACTTCTTATACCCTCAACTCCCTTCTTAGAACTTTAACAAAAATCTTTAGCTCCTTGCTCTAACTATGGGAACCCAATACCTTGACCATAGCATAATGGAGAAAACAGTATCAATGACCAACATTTGCTGAGTGCTGACCATGTGTGAAACACTTTATGCCACTAATTTCATTAATCCTCATATAATAATGAAACTATCAGTAATATATGCCTTGTGATACCCATTTTGTAGATGGAAAAACTGTGACACCTAAGAGGAAACTGAATGCAAGACAAAAAGTAAGTCACCCGATTAGGGTTTGAAGAGTTGAGAGAAAGGATGGCTAGTAAGCGTGGCATGAGTAGGAGTGAGCTTGGCCATCAGTGTAGCTCACCATGGGAAGAAGCTGTGAGTTCTTGCTGCAGAGGAGACAATGAAAGCTACTACTCAGTTGAAAGAGCAGAGGCCAGCCTGCTAGAACTGCGGTGTATCATCAACGAGGCTATATAGTTTGATGAGGCCTGTCAGGCTGCTGATATTGTTTCTTGTTCTATCTTGTTTTCCCATGTGTCTTTCCAACCATTCCCTAATAATTTAGGAAACCTGTCCCAGTCTACTTTCCTTACATTCTAATAAAACCAACACAGACGAATTAATTGTTTGAATATATGAGGGTCTCTTGGGCAAAGAAATGTAGTCAGTCTCCTTCCTCTCCACCCTGTATATTTTCCTCTAGAAAGAGGAAATTGACATATGGTAGTTTAAGTAATATAGGTCAGTTACATGGGAGGTGTACTATGATAGACACTTCTAAGGGATGCTATGAAAACATCTCCTCCAGAAAACTTTAAAAATAGTCTTCTCATCTGTTCAAGGGTGCTTTCTATGTGATATTGCCCGAAGGTGCAAGAATCACCAGCTCCCAATTATGGTTCTATAGAGCCATGGTCTATCCCTTAGGACATTTTCACTGTCCTCTCTCTCTCTCTCTCTCTCTCTCTCTCTCTCTCTCTCTCTCTCTCTTTCTCTCTCTCTCTCCCCCTGCCACCCCCAGTGCTAGATCACTTAGTGTAATTTTGTAAAACAGATTATTCCACTTTTTTGGTGTTATAGTAACCCTTCTTTATGACTTTATATGGTAGTGGTGGGTGATGATGATAGTGGACGGCAGTGTTTTTTTTCGACTTAAAAATATTCTTACTTGGCAAAATAAGTTAGCAAATCAGTCTCAGCCTCCTTTTTTAAACATGTCATTTGTCTGAGAGAATTAAATATCAGGAAACTATAGGCCCAAAGGACTGCTTAAGGTCCCTACTCTCTATAAGATTCTAGGTGTTAAAGTCTTGAGATAATAGAAAATCAAAAGGACTAGGGAGGCAGGATGACTTTTTATTTAACCTACTGAAGTAGCAAGTTAATGGAGTCTAACCATATTAGACATAAAAGATAATAAGTGAAGATGTTTATAAGTTAAAATTTTGTAGTTTCTAAGTGAAAATGACAGTCTAAATGTCAAATCCAAAAACATGGTCTGAAGAACGCCACACCAAAGGTCACAATTGGACGGCAATATTCAGCTTGGGAGACAGTTACAAGTCAGTGTGTGATTCCTCTGCTATGCAGCCAGATGAAAGGGGAACTAAAATCATTCAGAAGCAAAAATATGTCAGGAGGAAACTATAAATGGATCCAAAGAGAGTGTTTAAGGGAAACAAACAAACAAGCCTCAAATTCTTTAAATACGAAAATATACATAATTATTCCAAAAACAAATTAATACGCAACTAGTACTTTGTGTTTTGTAAATATAATACTTTATATAGAATTATTTCTTTTAAAAATATTTCTATTTTTAAAATTTTATTTATTATTTAATTGATTGTACACTCACACACACAGACACACACACATATATACTACATCATTGTCTACCCCAAAGTTCTCCCACTACCCTATCACCCACGAACCAGCATAGTTTCTTGTGCTCTCCCCCTCCCCAATTTTACTCTCCATAGAATTATTTCTACCTACCTAAAGCCTCTGCCAGGCCCCAAACTTTCTGTCCATAGATGTCGGTCTTGTTCCAAGCAAATGTGTAGACAAGATTAACTGCAGCAGGAAACCACTTTTGTGTGAGTCGCCCTTCCACAGCTACCGTGAGGTGCACTTTTATCATCCCCACAGGAATGGTTGAATGTGTCAGAAGGATGCGTAGCAAGGTTTTATATCCAGGGGTGCGGCTGCTCAGGTAACTCAGCCTTACAAAGCTAGAAGGAATGGGGATCTCCTCCTGGACAACCTGAAAGAAAAAAGTTAAATCGGTTCCTGTCAGTGGTCACCTGTAGACAAAGTTTTGCACACTGTATTGACTTCAAAACATGGCGAAGAAGAGAATTAAAAGGGATTCTGGATGTCAAGGCATTTGTTCTAGAAATTTCGTGAGGCTGTGTGACCACAGGTTTCAAATTTTGCTCTGAAGCTCCATGGGGATAAGATAGCCAGCCAATTCTGTGGACTGCCACGGCAGACTAAAAAGAACAACTTCAATTTTTAAAGTGTTCTAAAAGTTGCTTAGTAGGAGTTGGACAAGTTCACACTACTAAATGTCAGGCATTTTGGTGCTATGGGTTCCAATAAGGGGTCTTTTTCTTACACACAGCCCCCACACACACCCACATCCCCACACTCACAGCCTGCCTTGCATAGTGCATTAAGTCATATATCACAAAACCATTGCTGTAATCCTTATTCAAGTTCGTTTCTCTAAGAGGAAGAACTCTGGAGGCAGGTCTAGCAAGTGATATTTTATGACAGAGATTACGGTTTCCCTGGAATTAATCTCTACTGATGCCATCAAACCCGTCTTCTTTGGAATTCTGGAATGACCCCGAGGGTCCAATTTTTAACCAAAGTCAGCTTACATATTTCACAGAGCCTGGCTGTACCAATAGCTGGGAACAAGTTTTTCCAAGTTGGCACCTGTGACTGAGAAGCGAATAACTCCCATTAACTCGTCTACACATTTTATACTAAACATTGGTCCCACAGTGAATATACTACTTGGCCTCTTTAATTAATAGCCATTACATATTTGTTTATCAGCATAGATGGAGATAAACAATCAAATCCAGTCCCTAAAACTATATCTTGTGTTTGTGACTTTCAATTTTCAAAATACAATAGATGAAAGAGTCCATCTTTTTCAACACATTTCAGGTGACATGGACTGTGTGGCTATTTTTGTGCCCTCATTCACAAGCTGAGAACCTTGTCCCTTCCTTTTCCAGACTAGTGTGCATAGAAGTGATTATTAAATGCATGGTCTCTCATATTCTTCAAGATTCCTAGTCATTCAGTCTTTTTATTGCCTGGTTTTCTTTCTCTCCATCAGTTATTTGGTACCAGATCTGTCTCTTGGCTATCTTCTTAGATGGTGGCAGAAGTACAACAATGATGAGAGTGTGACACTTATCTCCTTAGCATTTCATTTCCCTAGGTAAACATGCCATCCTAGATCACTTTGGAAACATGTGCTGAAAGAGACCCATATTTCCCAATCACATCTCTGAAGGGATTGGTGTACCTGGCAAATGTACATATTAAATACTGTTCTGTTTGTTCTTCCTTTCTAAGGGAAAACAACGGAAAAGTCAAGAGGGGAAACAGTTTGACTCTGTTTGTTGTGGAACCCTTTGTTAAGTGGCATCCTCTGTGTATTGCAAGTAGCTGGTGGGGACATTCTGATGTAAACTAAAACCAGTTAATCTTGGAATGTCCATTTCCCCCTTACTGAGTAACTTCTTGACTTTTGGATCTGTGCAACTTAGGAGTCCATTTTAGTGGTGTTACCTAAAAATGTTCCTATCATGTGATGGGAGAATTGCACTGTGGAGGTCTGAGTGACTTAATTTTGAAATGAAAGTATTAAATACTCAATAAAGAAAACCTCAGGAATCCTAAAATGCCATGCTTAAAACTCCTATATTTCTCTATCTATAAAGCGTGGACATTTTAGAAGTAAGGCTTTAAATAAAAGTCTTAGACTTGAAAGCTGTCTTTACTAAACAAAGCAAAAGAGCAAAACAAGAGGCACTGTTATGACCTGTAAGAACAATGACAACAGATGCAAACTAGACAAAGAACACAACATTTCTTAAGGAGCTTTAATTTCAGAACCCCAAAAGGTCCTACCTTATTAATTATATTGCTTTCACCATCAAGCCAGCTAGTTTTGTTCTTCAGAGCCCAGTGCTCATTAGGTCAAAGTTGGGTTTTAATTCTCAGGAGAGCTGGTTCATTTTGCATTGGTGTATGACCACAGATCGCATCCTAAAGGCTTGGTCAATCACCAAGCTATGTGTGCCAGAGATATTACATTTGAAAGCTACTCTTGATAAACGCAAAGCAGTCCTGGCTATGGCTGGCAGGAGTACCAGGAGAAGAGATCTGGCCCATTTACCTGTTGACCATCCCAGGATACTATGATTTTACACAGTCAAATGGCAAAGTACCCACCTGCAGCTCAGGAACAATCGTTCCCCTCTCTGGACAGGACCCTCCGAATGATGTGAGTGGTGAAGGAAGGACAATAGGGTTGGGGCTGATAAAGTTGGAGATATCACACGAGGGTGGCTCGGATACAGTTCTCTGCATGGTTACTTTCTCCACCACAATGAACTGATTCCAAGGCAACCAGAGTGTCCTCTTCTCAGACAAAAATGGTGATCGGTCGAAGATTAAGATAACAGAAATACCACCTATGGCTACGAGGTCAAAGCTGAGAAGAAAAAGAAATGACACCTTTAACTCAATGAACAAACAAAATTAAAGGTAAAAAAGGGTAATTTTAGTGTCCTTTTGGGATTCAACTATTTTCATTTTATAAATTCCATAGCTAGATAGTCATTCCAAGGATCACTTCTTTTTTTCTTTTCACTAACCAGTAAACTTCTTTTTCTTTCTTTTGTTATCTCCTAAATGATGTATTTCAAATATTATTATTATTATTATTTTTACATTGCTGTAGGCTGATACAGTAGTGGGACAACTCTGAGTACTAGCCAGCAAACTTCTAAGAAAAAATAAATTCAATATCACCAGTTGATATTCACCCAGAATTTGTAAATTAATTTAAATACAGAGTTAAACAAAAATTACTGGGTATATTTCTACAGTCAAATCTGATTGGGCTCTCCCTTGTGCTTGAGATAACAAAAAGATGCACACTTAACATTCAGCAGCACCTTTAATATAATACATTATTCATCCTCAAAAAATTATTATAATTCAGGAAAAAGAAGAAGCCAAAAGGTTAAATATCTTGTTCAGGGTCACAAATATAGTGTCAGAAACACATAGGTGTCTTAGAGATGGCATTTCGAGGAAGATATCAGCAGAGGGGAACTGTTTAGTGAAATTTGCTTGAACAATCCCCATGCCTGAATCCTCCACATCTGGCTACCCTCTTTGGCTCCTGTTTCTACTTAGACTCTTGATTTAGAATGTCTGGTTCCCTCTAGAATGCCTCTGGGTTTCCTTTTGTGAGACACCCTGTAATGAACCCTGTCCATCTCTGCTGACAATACCCTCCCTATCGCTGACAACACAAGACTACATCTCCTGTGAGCCAACTCTGTCCATTTCTTGATGTGGTCTCTGACATGACTTTTCCATGGAGAATAACAGATCAGATTCAGTTCACTAAGTGGTTCTATCTTATTTTTCTTTTAGGTTCACTGATGTTTTTGCAATAATGTATACTTGAAGCACTCAAAAAGCATGAAATATTATAGAGAATTAAAATACTAAATTATTGCCACAATATCTTCAAAATGGGTAGAGGACAATATGATGCCACTTGATATTCAAACCAGCTTAAATCCATAGGACCGTAATGTAAGCGATTCACAGTGTTAAAAAAATCTTAGTGTGAAACACTTTTCAATGATAAAATGACCCGATATAAAATCAGATTTAATTATGGCCATCTCTCTACTCCCTTCATATGACATTCATTATAGTATTACCAATACTGTCTTGTACAGAAACCTTCCAGGTAAAGATAACGGGATGGGCTACAGAATTTTTTTACTTTTGCCTTTTCAGTCAAGAAGCTGTAATATTAAGGCAGTTTCCAGAAAGAGGATTTGAAGAACTGCATTAGCTACAGAAAATAATCTAGGTTTGAACTAAAAAAAGAGAAACCTCAAACGGCTTATGGTTTAAGACAGAGAGGCCGAGTCCATGATAATGCAGGAGCAGTGTAAATCAAGAACAGAAGGCAAAATCCTACACACCTTGTCAAGAGACCGTTCCTCTCATTCGCATTGTATGCTGAGTTAACTAAGTCCCTGGGCAATTGTAGGGTAAATGAGTTGGTCAGGCTCTTTGTGCCATTAAACTTTATGACCAGCACCTGTGGTATTGTGCCCTCTCCATGACTGTACACATCTGGCCCAAAGGGTGTGCCCATGTGTGAATAGGATCGCATGGGGCCTAGGAGGCGAGGATAAAAGGGCAGAGTCACAAGGTGGGGATGAGGAGAGAATGTGAGGTGAGCAGGGAGGAAAGAACTTAAAAGATAGAGAGAACATGCAGGAAGAGCCCAGAGAAAGAGCATAAAGATTCTTGGGGGGGGGGCTGGGGGCTTTCCTGCCTTCCATCCCCACTTCCCCTGGCCCTGCCTTGCCTCCCTGGTCCAGCCCTGCCTGTACTACTAGTCTGCTGCTCGCAAAACAGCAAGTTTATTTGCATCATCCAAACTTAAGCTCTTGACTCCTTAAAATTGAAGTGCTTTTTTATTAGAAAAAAACACAAAAAATATCTGAACAAGGACATATGTATGTGAAAATTGTTTTCTAGTTCTAAAAAGATTAAGGAGATGGCAGACTTCTTTTTTTTATAGAAGGAGGTGGTTTTCGCTTCACACACATCTGGATTCAAATCCCAGCTATGCCTTTTAAGTGTGTCTTTGGCCTAGTCATGTAGCTTCTTTGAGCTACAGTTCTTTAATTAGAAAATTAGAAATCTATTAGAAAATAGGTTTACATGCTCTAGCACTCAACTACTATTGTAAATGATTAAATGAGATGAAAAGATTTAAATGTTAAGCATATAGTAGGTGCTCAACAAAAACCAAATTTTTCAAATCAGAACCGTTGTTTTATTTAAAGTATGGTTTCTCTTACAGTCCAAATAAACTTTTGGTTAGCAGATACTGATAATTTTAAATTCTGGAAACTTCTCCTAAATTTCCTATGATGGTTACTTTATGCATCAACTTCGTTAGGCTATAATACCCAGGTATTCAATCAACACTAATCTAGGTGATGTTGTGGAGATGTTTTGTGGACTTGGGTAACATCTATAATTAGTTGACTTTAAGAAAGCAAAGGAAATAACTCCTAATAATGTGGGATAGTCTCATCCCAATAGTGGAAAACCTTAAAAACACAACCAGTTTCTCTGAGGATGAAGGGATTCTGTTTCAAAACCTTAGAGGCAACATCAACTTCCCAAGAGACTCCACTCTGCCAGCCTTCTCTCAGATTTTGGATTTGCCACTCCCCACATCACGTAAGCCAATTCCTGGAAATCTCTCTGTGTGTCTCTGTTTCTCTATAAAGAAACATGGATGTATGTATATGTATATGTCATGCATGTGTGTACATACATATGTACATGTGCACATGTGCACATACACAAACATAATCACACACAGGTTCTTTTTCTCTGGAGGATATTCACTGATAAATTCCTTTTCTTCCCACTTAATTGTTAAATAGACTATTGGATGACTGATAATTGCCATGAAGGTAGGAAATGAATCTGTGGCCAGAAGTCCATTTAAACCATTCCATTGCCAAATACAATGCTTTCTGAATGATTTAAATTTTTGGCATTTCCTCCAACACAAATGACCTGCATGTGAATGGGTCATTAATTGAAGGTCATATACGAGTGATTGGATATAAAACAGTCAAGGGAGACAGCATGTTTGTTTGAAGATGGTTGTCAATACTTAATAGGGCAGATGGAAGTCTATTGAAACCTATGCAAAATGTCTCTGGCTTATGGTATCCATAGATGAACAAACATTTGCCTTGGCTGTGGAGAATTAGAGGGACTCCTTTCTTCATTTTCCAAAGTCTTGTAAAGAAAGTTCTTGAGATCTTTAATGTTCCTCAGGAGGCGTCTAAGAAGATGAACACTTTAGCTGAATACAGTAGATACTCATACATATTTGTTTTTCCTTTAGAATTGCCTTTGTCTCTCTTCTGCTTCTTTGACCTCTCCCAATTTACATATCTAATTCTTCTCACTTTAACAGTCCCTGTCTTCCACTTTCATCCTGCTTTCTCTTTTTATATATCACTTTTGTCTATGACCTAGACTTTTCCTGGTTCTCTAGGGAAAGTTGTCAATTAACGTGTGCAAAGGATGGCAATGGATGTCATTAGTTCTACATATCACATAATATATTTGCATTTAACTGGGAATCTGAGAGAGAGAGTCAATAGCATAAACCAAAAGTGTGATAACACCTGTCAAACTAAAAGCACTGTCACCCACCAGTGGGATTGAGATATGGAGACAGAGGGCCTTACAGCATCTTGCATATCACACTCTGTTTACTAGGTGTATAAATGCTAATCTCAGCCTTTCTATAATCCTTTTCCCCCAGCTATAGTCTCCTTATGATATTTTACTTTTGAAATGTATTTATTTACTCCAAGGGAGCAAAAAAAAGAGACATATAAATGGAAACGCTCATCTTACTGTCACTTTATGTTGAAAAGATGTCAGTGGGACAGTCTGGTTGGCATTTGGGGTACATATTTTGAATGTTTTCACCTTTTGTGAAGCCTGAGGGGGAAAGTTATAGCCAGAGGGGACTCTTGCTACTTGCTAATATCTGTCATCTGTAGAAACCTACTTCTCAAGGTGAGTTTGTCAAGGAGGGTCTTGGCATTTTACTTAAAACTAAAAACATAAAAATAACAACAAAAATTGTGCCTCTAATATTTCCTATAAACATTCTTAGAAATCAAGGTTCTTTTGTCAATATCAAATAATTCACTGAAACCTTTGTAACACAAGCAAAAACAACTGCAGGCCCATCAGTTTTCCATGAGAAACCAAATGTTCCTATTCTATTTAAGAAAATAATCCGTTCCCAATTTCTGGTATGTGGTTGAACATGGTGGCAAAGGAGATGCCTGTTTTGTGTACCAGTTATTGTTGTGTGAAATACCAAAATCCTGTCATTTAATCTAATTGGGAAAAGTGTTCATTTGAATGAGTGAAGAGCTCCAATGATGTAATATTTGAAAGGAAATGTAGTTTTTATTACATGTATATACTTCTATATTCAGATTACCTGCACCCAGAATCATTTAAATGAGCTTTTTTTGTGAATAGAAAGCTAGTTAATAATTAACAATAAAATTTACATACAAATAATTCATATGATTTAATAAAGTCTTAAAAAATGTTTTTTTCTTTTTTTAAAATATACTTTATTTATATATGAATTTCACATCTCTGTGATCTCTGGGGTTCACCCCTCCTTCCCTGACTGTTCCCACCCTGTCCCATCCTGTCCCATCCCCCCTCCAGGTTGTGTACTTCAATTTGGTTGTCGGCTTGTTTTGACTTTTCTTCATGGATTTTTGTTTATCTTTCCCATGTTCCATATCGTAGTGAAACCATTTGGTTTCTGTTTTTTCTTTTTGACTTGTTTCTGCTAATATGAATTCTTCTAAGTTCATCCATGTTTATTGCAGCACTATTTATAATTTCAAGGACATGGAAGCAACCGAAATGTTCCAAAAATGGTTTTCTTAAATAAGGTTAAAAACTCTTCCTTATTTTCTTCTTTAACTAATCTTTTATAAACATTTTCTTGACAGGCAGTTGAAAGAAAATTCAGTATAGCCCAATTCGAACAATTAACAATTCTGAAGTGGCTAGAACTAATATAACTTGATTGTGGGTTCTTGAAACGACACAGTCACTCACACTGTGAAAAAGCTCCAAGCCACAGGTCTCTTTGAGTATTGAAGTGGCTTGTTATGAGCAGGAGATTTTAAGGGTAGCCACCTGGAGACTAGAGCACCTCAAGGCCATTATTACAATATTCCTGAGAGTCAGAAATAGGTACCTTTGAGCTGGACACATGGGCCTATTGACTTAAATATTCTGAACAAATGTCTGTCTAAATGACAGCCACAGAAATGTTTTTATGAGCAAACCTTTTTTTCCAGGATGAAAAGGTTTTACTTAGTGGTCTTTCTACCCAGGTCTCTGAGAAACTTAAGAAGCTCTAAGCAGGTGGCCTGGTGGTTGGTGCTTTAGGTTAAATCACTGATTCTATAAACACCAAAGGAAATTAGTCAGGCTGGCCATGCT